>KN893616.1:0-31870 GCA_000934455.1 Apostichopus parvimensis | reverse complement strand
ATTTTGCTGTTTGTATATTAACCAAATCATAGCTTCACTCTCAATGGAATAGCAAGCATGAATTAATCCGCCAAAAACTATGGTTTTGTTAAAATACATCTATGTTATCATTGAAGGCATTTAAGATGAAAGTCAACAACAAATGAGACGATATTCCATAATTTATTCAAGCATTGCCATGGTAACAGCTACTATTCATCTTATCAACACAAACCAGCTGTTAATATCTCATACTTTAATCTGATCATGTCTCTTTTCCCTTCAATGACTTGAATTTTCTTGTAAACTGAAACGAAGATAAAAAAGTTGATTTGATTTTCCAGGCACTATAAGTGAACAATTATTCTGCGTGCATTCTTCTCAATATAAACCATCATTCTTTGTTTCCATAGCAACCAATACCAGGATGTTCCAGAATATTTTGTGACCAATCGTAGCTGCGGCGGGAGCCATACTCTGACCTACCCTCATCGACGAGTCACTCGGATAACTCATCTTTCGTAAGTACAGAGACGAATAAATCTCACTAGAAGGGAAAGCATATAAAGCAGAACGTTAGGTTGATTAGTTGCATTGTTTTCTGATGTTTACATTCACACTTGTAAAGTGTAAATTGTCAAGTGTTTTTACTGTTCAAAAAGTGTACACTGCTAATGAGTTTTACTTAAAGTGTTGCCTTTCTTACTAAGTTTTTTATGTCACTTGAACATAAGTTTTGCCCAACATATAAAGCTTAATACAAACCTCAGTAGCTGAAATTTTGCAGAGGCGATGAACATCCAAAATGAAGATTCATTTATGAACACTTTTGGGGGTGAAACTGTAATATTAAACCACGATTGGTCTAATGTTGCTCAGATCTAGAAATGATGTTGAAAACACAATTTTGTATTTACTGAAATAACTGAGTAAGCTATTTTCAGGATACATTCTGGGTCTCCAGAATTGTCTAGTGTGTTGAAGTATATGATCGTAAGTTGTACAACAGTATGAAACACGTGAATCAGACAGATGTGCTCTTCATCCTCAGTTATTCATGAAAATTGTCACATTTTGCTGAAAACTGTTGTCCATATATCTAATTGTTCAAGTTATTAAACACCCATCACTTAGATTTCAAAAGGTCACCTTCAATTCTACCAAGTTACACTTTTGTCAAACACACAACCATAGCTCTCGGATCATAGCCTCAATTTCACAGTTATTGTTCAATATCCATTGTTCTGTGTCAACTTTCTATTTCTGACTTTTCTACTTTTTTGGGGTTCTGAAGTCAGATTAATATATATTTTGTCTGTTAATATTAAGCTAAGCATATTTATGTATCTTATATCTATATTATTTTTGTTTTTTCTTTACAGTAACATCGTACAAACTGAAGATGTCGCAACAGCCATCGTCAATGGAAAGTAAGTTATAATTCCCTGTTGATTATCCTGGATAATATACAGTGATCTTTCAATTCTTGACCTTCGTTTTTTTTGGGGGTTTTCTTTCCCTTGGTTATTGACCTTTAATGCCGTTTTTTTTTTTTTTGTTTTTCTTTTTTCCCAACCTTCTTTGGCTTTTTATTTTTTTCCCAGTTGGGAAGTTCTTGTTTTTTACTGTTCAAAATAATACCAACAATGATATATCGAGATGTCCACAGCGGTGGGTTTTCGGAAAGTTTATTTACTTTCTCCGAAGTCCAGGCGAAAAAGTAGCATTAAAATAAACTAGATTATTAAGGTCTGGGTGTGACAATTGCTGGCAATAGAACTTAAAAAGAAATCTTGAGTAATCAACTGGTTTTGACAAAAGGTGAATTCTGAAGTGTCCAAAATAATGGGTCTTGGGGCAGTTTTTTACTTATTTTTTTTTTTAGGGCGCTTTTTTTTGGGCTTGCAAGGAATTGTTTGCCGTTTTGTTCAAACCATTGGCCCATTGGTTTTTTGCCAAGTTTTTTTCCGGAAATGTTTAAGACTTATGTCTGATTTTGTACATGCCTTACAGAGTGGAGACAGACGTTGTTGGACAGGATGGGCACATCTACAAGGCTCGTATTTCACCTACGCAAATGGACCACTTACCAACTCTAGCACAGCCTAAGGTAAGTAGCAAGACAGCTGTACTGACAAGGAACATTGGTAGAGATAGTCTTGTTAATTAACAGTGACTAGTAAAGACATCATGATGCTCTAGGGAATGTGAGACCATCTTGTAAGTGCATTTCGATATTTCCAAGAAGTACATTCGATACACTGCAAATTTCATCATGTCTCAGGTCTACACGCCTACATTCTTTTTAAGTTTGCTAAGAAAGTTAACAACACAAATTAATGTGGTTACAGGAGGCAATTCATGGAGCTAATAGAGGCTGAGTATCTTCAGATTGCCTATTATGCAATGAACTAATTATTAATCATTGGTCTCATGAGATTGCATCCAGATTTGATAATTTTTAACTCAATGAAAGTTCTGTTGATATCACTGTCTAACACAGTTGTGAAACAGCGCCACCATTTTGATACTGCCATTGTGTTCTTGGCAGCGTAGCTGATTGCTAGGATTACAGGTGAATTTCCAAGTGTCTTAAATTATGCCTAAATTTATTTCTTGGATTGTTTTAGTTCTTGGAATGTAAAACCAGCTTGTATTATCTTTTTATAGTGTGATATTTCCAATCCCTTACACAATGTTTTTCGTATTTGTAAAAGTAAAGTGGCCTGCCCTTTTCGATCCTAGCAGGATCTTCTTCAGAGGCTGAATGACAAGTGTTTGTCATTCAGCCTCTGAAGATCCTGCTAGGATCGAAACGTCAGGCCAACTTACTTTTACACATTCTCTTACACAGGCTCTTTAGTGGATAAGCAGATTTCTAACAGTTTTTATTTTAATTTTTTTCATAGATAACTGACATTAGGGATAAAGAGAAAATGTTGCTCATTTACCTTGTCAAATGTTTACCAAGCTTTCCAGTCCTTAGCAAATTCCCCAATAATGCTGACATGAAAGACCAAATGCTTTAGCCTTTTTAGCTTTCTATTCCTCTCTATTACTCTCCAGTTAATTGTCTATTTGACCACACTTAAGAACTTCTAGTTAAGTAGTTTCGGAAACTTTTTTAACTTTAAATATTAAAATTTTGTAGTATTAAAAATTATATTTAGCCATCTACCTCTTTTCAAAATAGTCCTGAGTTTAGAATGAATGATGCAGTCTCGTGTAAGAACCTGTTTTGACTGATTTAACAGTTTGATATTTCTGTCAATCAAATTCACGCTATTTTCTTTTGCAGGTACAGTCAGCCAGATCTAGATCTCGGTTAGGAAGTGCTCACATGCGGGCCCAGACCGCTCCCTCGGCCATGCTAGATGACCCCCATGCAAACCTTACGCCTCGCCCTTCATCCTCCAGGCACCCATCAAGACCTCATTCTGGTCGACCAACCAGTGCACGGCCCCAGAGCGGGCGCCACTCTCGATCGCCTCCCAACGACGCAACTCGGGCAGCAGGAGACGGTCGTCCCTTGACACCGAATACATCGCAAGAAGGTGGTCAAAGGTCAATCACGGTGATAACCCCACCCCCATCATCAATAGATGAAATTGCAGTGGAGTTACCCAGCAGCAGCGGCCCACAAGATACCACACAGACCACCACATGAAGAATTTTACATACCCAGTGAAACCACAATTAAAAGTCCAAGAGTGCAAATTAAAATAAATTAATACATCGTGATATTCTACTAGCACAGAGAAAAGAGAGAACTAATTATGAAAACTATCGTGATTTTCAGATAATGTTGAGCAAAAATTCAATCTGGATGTATGTCTTTCAATTACAGAAAAAATATTAACTATTGCAAAAAGTATCCTCCTTTCGTTAATCCGGGTTTTTAAGTTGTAGTGTCTTTCATAATTCTTCTTTGTTTTATGCTCTGCTTAATAAGGTATAATGGTAGAGACTGCTATCAAGGAAACTCATAGGTATTTGACTCGAAGAAGTGACTAAAAAACAGTTCAGTAGTTTCGTTGCTATGGGACCAAGCTCAATACCATAGCATGGTGATCACCCACAAAATGGTGACTTGAAAGGACGTGTAAAGACATGTAAGGACATGTAATGACATGTAAGGACATGTAAGACATATATGTAAGAATGTTCAGTTAATGCAAACAGTCTGACAATGTCTGTTAGTTTTGCATCGTCTAGTTTCCCCTTTACTCCGACAAAATTAACCGTGATCAAGCCTACAGGAGTTAAAAAAATGAAAACCCCCTAGCTGTGCTGTGCCTGGTTGGTGTAATGGAATGTTAGCTACAAAATATAAAGCGGTTTTGAAGAGAACATTCCATTGCCAGTCAATGTGATAATTGTGTGGGAGATAACAATATCTCACACACAGGCTAGGTGATATCCAAACCTTCAATATCCTGTTGCTTACTCTAGGTATGGTTGTTGAAGGTACCTTACTGTTACACCCAGAGATATTGATTTTAAGTTACACAAAGGTACCACTGCTGATGGTCTGAGATGTTGTCATGGCATGTCACCATGGCAGATCTTCAAGCTCTTTCCCTCTTTTATATGAAACTTTGTTGTTAATTGCTTCTTGAAAACGGATGCCTTGATACTTAGCTGTCGATGAATTATAAATCCAAGGCTTCGACAATATTAATCATTTTTGGAAAGACTATAATGGTCCAGATTTTGTATATTATGACCAAAGGCTGCTTTGTTTCAGTTGCATTGGTGTCAAAACTTTAACAGCAGTTTGTTGTGTAACAAGCAACATTTGCCACAATAAATCATTTTTATAGACATTAGTTAGTAATAGGTTAAGGATGAAGAAAATGATAGGTTGTAACAAGAAATTTGACATCTTCAAACCAATGATCTTTGATTAAGTAGAGGTGTGGAGTATTCCATCTAATGAGGCATCATGGCAGCCATACTTATTACCATATTGGTGTTACAGCTAGTTAGTAATCAAGTTAAACCTGCAAATTATTACAAATGTGATTTAGCATGTGCTCACATTTGAGGTTGTTTAGACTAAGTGTGTGATTTGATGAAGGCCAGTATTATCTTGAAAATTTCTAATTTTCCAATCATGTGATCAAAAGAAGTAAAAATAGTTGTCACTTTTAGAACAAAACAATGTTTTTGTATGCTATATAACTGTTAAGGGTGGGTCTAGTGTTTGATTGTAACTTTGTCTTATTCCAGCCAAACCAAGATATATTTCACATGAGTTAGTTAGATTTAGGTTCCAACCATTACTTTATGACTTATAATTAATTTTAATTAAAGTTTGTGTCCCACAGATTACATGTAATTTTTTCATTGTCGCATTTAGAAGACTTCATTTGATATTATCTTTTCATCCACATCATTATCACAGTCAGGCAGAAAGTTTAAGGGTATGAACAACCGAACACATTTCCTTCACGAAATATCCTGTGGATATTTGCAAGCAAAGATGTCGAGAACTGGATTTTTTCCAGGTTCTTATAATATTGTGTTTATTATTAGTAGATGCTTTCAACTGATTGCATAATATTCAATGCAGACTACAGTTGTCAAGGGATTCCCTTCACATTTCGATCACATCAGATTCATGTGAGACCCTCAAGGCCTGACCCCAGGATCATGACTACAGTGTGAACGCACTTCATATTTATGTCAAGACAAGTAGATAAGAAACATTTAAATGTTATGGCAATATTTCACTGCTTTACAAAAATCACCCTGAAATTCAAATTATATTCCATAAATAAAAGATCACATGAATATCATTATTTATTAAATAACAGGCTTTAGTTTTTTTGTTTTGATGCATAGCTTTATACTTATACCATTTATTGAATACATATATATAAATTGAACATCTTCTTTGTTTGTTTTTATTTTTAGGTTTGGTTTAGTTTGTATCATTTTCCTTCCGTTCGCCCTGTGTTTATGTAACCAATGTGGTGAAATGTGTCAAATTCTGGTGGCCGTCAAGCCTCATCATACATTTAATCTCCATAGTCCGGAGAAGTCCATTTTGGTACTATTATGTAACAATAATCACACAATCGCGTCGATGTACTTTTTTGCCCAAATTATGACCCACTCTTAATTAAGAGATGGAGCAATAGAAAAGTGAAGGACATCCTGTGAGGTTTGTTTGTTTAGGAAATCATCAAAACGTTATTGACCGCGCATGTGACCAGATCTACCATTGATCCATTCTGTTAGTAACCGTACACTGGGGTCTATGCTGGGGTGGGTGGTTTGTGCTATGTGGTTGTGCAATGCAGTGTGCTATGTGTGTCTATGTGTGTGCTATGTGGTTTATGCTATGCCTAACATCATACATTTCATGTTGCAGACATAGTTATGACATTTCATGTCTTTACATTCTCAGATAATATTTCCTTAGCTGAGTGAGCTGTTTCAAAGGATGCATACAACAAGGTGTACCTTGAGTCTTGTTATTAGCATGAATCGTATCCAAAAAATGATATTAAAAAATATTTTTTAAAAATTCAGCCTTTGACGATATTTGAAATAAAACCTTTTAGGCTTGACCTAAGTCAACGTGTAACTGGTAGTCACCATTTTAGTTTATATCAAAATGCTGTTTCAGATATTACGATGAGAAGAAAACCACGAACCACCAGTCATTAATTAACTACGTGCTTCAAAATCGATTCCCTAAACACACATGTGCAAATTCTAGGCAAAAGTGCAAGCAAACAGAAATTTTCAAAAAAGAAAACAAAACAGTGAAAATGTTTTTGGTACTACTTTATACATCATCATCATCATCATCATCAAAACTATTTGACAAATGGAAATAAGTACTGTAGAAGAACAGGAAGAGTAGACACTTAAACAGGACTTCAAGTCATGGCATAATTTTATACTCCTGTGGTATATTTAAACCAAGAAATTGTACAAGTTGATATTTAAGAAACTGCGGAATTGCCTGCATAAGGTTAATAAGACTTGCGAATTTAATAACTGCAATGACAGCATTCTCGCCGAACGACTTTAATTAACAACAACAATTTTTGTTTTGTTTTTTATAAATAATTGATATGAAATTCATATGATCACATCATATGTTTCAGAAATACCTGGTCAGATTTAGAACCTGACAGAACAGCACCATAATAACCATCCTCTGTTAATATATTTGTAGAAATATTTGAAAAATTGAAAGAAACAGTAATGATATAATACAAAAGTGGAATAATAGTAACCGAATGCCAACTGACCTCAATAAAACTGATGACACCATTTGTAACCGGTGATGCGAGTCACAATTACTGATGGTATCAGTCAAATATACTGATGGTATCAGTCAAAAATACTGATGATAACAGTTATAAATACTGGTGATACCAACCACAATTGTCACCAGTTACAACAAACTGATGATATCTCTCACAACTACTGATGTTACCAGTTACAAATACTAGTTATACCTGTCACAACTACTGACGACCAGTCACAACTACTGATGGCACCAGTTACAGGTGCTAGTGATACCAGTCACAACTATTGATGAAAGTCACAAAAACTGACTCCAGTCACAATTACTGGTACTGCCAGTCACAACTGATGATCAGTGACAACTACTGATGACACCAGTTACAAATATCAGTGATTCAGGTCACAATTATTGATGGCACCAGTTACAACTTAGTGATGATACCAGCCACATATATTAATGATACCAGTCACCGGTTAAACACTTTGAGGAGTCTTTGCGACACACATGCAAGATCCACCATAGGGTATTATCTACATTAAAAGATGTTCTATCCAGTTAGTACACACAAATTAGCCAGATAACACCATTGCATACATTACGTAAATACTTTGAGCGATGTGGGCTCAGCCTCGAGAAAAAATAGAGACGAAACCAAGCAAAAAATCCCTGTTACCATTAAAACTGAAATGATGTGTTATGTACACTGTTGGGACCGAGAATTCCCGATTTAAATTATTCCTCCACATGAATACGAGCAATTTACCCACAACTAAGAACAATGTTTAATATGTTTTTAAGGACAGACAGGTTTATTCAAATTCAGACTTGTGTCCAGCCAGGGTACTTCCCTTTCATTCATCTACAAGTCAAAGCGTTCGGGCTCAAATAAACCGCCATCAAATGAGTAAATAGCTCACGTTACTCCAAATTCCAAACTCAGTGAGGTGCCAATCTACTGCTTGAAAAATTATATTACCCCCTCACTGTGAATAAATTCAAATGATCCTTAGATGAATAAACAAGGGACATCAACCATGGATGATGATTAATCTAGGACTGTTCGTTCTAAATAATTTTCTTCTCAAATTTCTCTCTGTTTCATGACAAATAGGCAAATTACCATATTATAGAATTTGCATCGTACCGTTTATCTGAACAAATTGTCAATTCTGATTTAATTAAACCCTGAATATACAGGAATTAGTTTTCTCAGAAGTTCAAACTTTAATTTACTCATCAACCCATGAGCTGCCATGTACAACAGCCAATCGGCGCTGACCTTTTGGAAATACTTTTAACTTACATACTTGTGAGAGTCCTTTTCTGAAAGGTGACCATCTATTAGTCTTTTCTTTTGGGCCTCTGCTTTTAGTTTTCTTTTCTTTCATTTTATTTTTATTTTATTTCATTCCAACTCCCACATAGGTATGTTTTAAGTAAACACCTAAATGGAATTTCACTACTGGTGTGGTCTTAAGGTAAACACCAACACTACTTGGTCAACGACAATTCCAGACAAAAAGTTCATGAAAAGGTGGGGAAGAAAAAAACATTCTCCAAAATGTCTTCACTTTAAAATATCTCGGATAATCCAAGAGAATTCACAAGATTTATTAAAGAAATGCAATCTTTACATATACTTGTTTACCAGCCATTCCCTCAAATGTATCAAAACTTTTATGTTCAAATATACCGAAAGGGACTTTCTTAGATGAGCTAATATGAATAAATCTCTTTGAGCTGTACCTCAAAACACATACAGACCTTCAACTACTGTACAAGTGATATATAAACAGCATTTAAGCATCAAATCTCTTCCATTTACCAAATCCATTCTTCTTCCAGTGACTTTGAACCCCCTCCCTCCCCCCTCCCCCTTCCCTCTCCCTTCTTTATCAACTTTGCATTTGCAAAGAGTTCTGTATACATGAAAATAAAATTTGCATTGCATGAATCAAATGAAAACAATACACTAGAATACCAGTATAATCTATAAAAACTCAAAGTTAAATACAGGATCTTGAAAATAATGGTGAATACTTTTAAGGAGATCTCTATACTGTATTAAATAAGGAATAACCAACAGCTAAAATAGAATGTAATGCTAATATCTTTTAAAGGAATAATTAAACTGATAAATCAGGAGTGAAGGTACAGTACTAGAACCCCATCATCAAGTGTATACATGAGCATATATTCCTTTTTTATTTTGGAACCTCACAATAAATGAAGTTTTCAAGTGCATTTAGGCAAAAACACTACGGGGGCCAATTTTGATGCAAATTTTCAAGAGTTAAATATGTTTTAACCGTGGGAGCTCAGCATCGACAGTTCTCTTGCTGAAGTTGACAAAGCCAACCCTGTAAACAGAAAATTGTGAATAACTGAATCAGAAATGAAACCTGCTAACATGAGGAAACGACAGAAATACCATTACAAGATCCAAAGAGTTATACATTTTCGGGGAAACTCTAAAAACTGCAGAAAGATTTGTTGATTTAAGTCTTTTAAAGTTCATTTCAGTGCCTTTCATAGTACTGATGAAAAGTTATGTACATAGATAGTTGTACAACGCTGAAAACTTTTCACAATTATTGAAAGTCACTTGATTTGAGTTGATTTTTTTTTTTTTTTTTTTTTAATGTCTGTACTGACTTCCCAAGGTGTATGAAAGTTGAAAAAGGAATATACCACAAATATGGGATTATAAATATTAAATGAGTTTTTTAAAGTTTTCACTTGTGAAATGTGAAACACTTCATCATACAGTACATGTATGTATGTATGTAATCATGTGTGTTCTTGCTTTTTAACTTTCAAAACAAAGAAACATGTTATGAGCAGTGACTGGACTCTTCTCTGTTGATGTTAAGAAACAGATGACTTGATCTTTACAAGAGGAGGTTTAAATACCATTCCAACAAAATTGTACATATATGTTACAGGATTTATTAACACACGTAGAGGAAGGTTATCCCCAACAGGATATTTCTCACAGATCCTTCACAATTCACGCTGTACCACTCAGGTGAAACCTGAGAAAAGGATCTATAGCCATTATAGCCATTTACAAAAAAAATTAAAATGTATCAGATATTAGTTTAATTGAACTCTATAAAACCACCTACAGGTCAATGAGATATGGGATTTAGACAGGGGGACGGGGCACTAATGAGCAGGTCAATGAGATGTGGGATTTGGAGAGGAAGAGGGGGCACTAACGAGACCAATGTCCAGTGGCGGCGAAAATTGCCACATATGACAGAACCACGCCACTGCGAAGAAATGACTGGGGACATGATTCCGCCCACTTCTGAAACACCATCCATCCCTCCACCCCAACCCCCCCCCGCATCCCCACTCTCCCTCCTGTCGGCTGTCCCATCAAACACTGGAGAGAAGGGTTAAATTTACATGAATTAGAACTTTATTAGATTTTAATGTTTTCAGAACTGTTAGACAGTTGGGTTATCCACATGAACCAGTTGGGTTACAAAATTTTCCTTTTTTCCTAAAACTTTCCAATAATTTATATAAATGAAGCACATTACCCATTTATTAAAGCATGAATGGTGAACATATACAAACACAACCCCCCCCCCCCCTATATTCTTCCTTTTAGAGGCCTTAAAACATCACCTAAAGGCAACTGAAAGACACAAAAAAAGTTAGAAATTTCAAAGACTGACTAGCAAATATATTCCTTTTTTATTTTGGAGCCTCACAATAAATGAAGTTTTCAAGTGCATTTAGGCAAAACCACTACGGGGGCCAATTTTGATGCAAATTTTCAAGAGTTAAATATCTTTTATCCGTGGGAGCTCATCATCGACAGCTCTCATGCTGAAGTTGACAAAGCCAACCCTGTAAACAGAGAATTGTGAATAAATGAATCAGAAATGAAAACATGCTAACATGAGGAAACGACAGAAATACCATTACAAGATCCAAAGAGTTATACATTGTCGGGGAAACTCTAAAAACTGCAGAAAGATTTTTCGATATAAGTCTTTTAAAGTTCATTTCAGTGCCTTTCATAGTACTGATGAAAAATAATGTACATAGATAGTTGTACAACGATGAAGACTTTTTCACAATTCTTGAAAGTCACTTGATTTGAGTTGATTTTTATTTTCTTTTTATTTCTTTTAATGTCAAATACTGACTTCCCAAGGTGTATGAAAGTTGAAAAAGGAATATATCACAAATATGGGATTATAAATATTAAATGAGTTTTTTAAAGTTTTCACTTGTGAAATGTGAAACACTTCATCATACAGTACATGTATGTATGTATGTAATCATGTGTGTTCTTGCTTTTTAACTTTCAAAACAAAGAAACATGTTATGAGCAGTGCCTGGACTCTTCTCTGTTGATGTTAAGAAACAGATGACTTGATCTTTACAAGAGGAGGTTTAAATACCATTCCAACAAAATTGTACATATATGTTACAGGATTTATTAACACACGTAGAGGAAGGTTATCCCCAACAGGATATTTCTCACAGATCCTTCACAATTCACGCTGTACCACTCAGGTGAAACCTGAGAAAAGGATCTATAGCCATTATAGCCATTTACAAAAAAAATTAAAATGTATCAGATATTAGTTTAATTGAACTCTATAAAACCACCTACAGGTCAAAGACATGAGGGATTTGAAGAGGGGGAGGGGGCACTAATGAGCAGGTCAATGAGATGTGGGATTTGGAGAGGAAGAGGGGGCACTAACGAGACCAATGTCCAGTGGCGGCGAAAATTGCCACATATGACAGAACCACGCCACTGCGAAGAAATGACTGGGGACATGATTCCGCCCACTTCTGAAACACCATCCCCCGCCCCCCATCCCAATCCTAGGTGTTGTAGGCCCTGTGATGAGGAGATATATCGTTAAAACCAGTTATTAAGTTTTGTCTGGGCTTTCTTCAAACCTGCAGCATAACTCAGAGTAAAATTGCACAAAGACATTCTTCTTGACTTTTCCATCCAAAAAAGGTAAATCAAGAGAAATTTACCGGGACATTAGTCTGTCTTTTAAATTTATATTTTGTTAATTTTCTTTAATCCTCAACTCTGTACATGTACACCATGTTGGTACGGCCTCAGTGATTTGATTTACTAAAATACCACCACGGCCCAATAATATCCCCTACACCACCTTCTCCTCCCTTCTAGCTACCAGCTTACACATTGTAGGTGGCTTCACCTCTTTACTGTGCCACTGAGATGTTTTTAATACTATCAAGCTCAAAACTTTGTACAAACTTGTATTTTGAACTTCCTTCAAACTGATTGCCCCCCACTCATCTAAGTTGTAACATTACCAAAAATATCTCAATTTAATGTCTCATTAAGACAACAATTGATAAAAAGGATTTTATTGCAATTGTATATGTTACTGGAATCAAATGTTAACTTCTCTTATCACCTCCAATGAAAATTGACATTTACTAATTTATAAAACTGTTCGTTGTACGGCACATAAAATCGCCTCAACTTTTCTAAAATTTCAGGATTCACGTCCGGGTGGTGGCGCCCTTTCGACCCGTCCAGACACTTGGGCACCGCCTCGTGAGGGTCTCTCTTTAAGCAAGGAAATCCTTTGGTTTCGTTAAAAAAGAAATAGTCCTCGTTCACAATTTTCTCCAAGTTCAAGAATTCTTGCACGTCCGCCATGACATCGGCCGGCTTCGTCACCAGGTCTTCTCCGCTCACGATCAAGATCTGAGACCGGGGGAAGGAGTCCAACCAGCGCCGGAAGTGTTTTGCGTATAACCCTATCTTGACGATGTAACTCTCGGGGTCGACGGCCCCCGGGTCCGTCTCCTTCATGATACGCTGCTCCAGCGTTCTCGTCTTTCCTTTGCTGAGAGATTGCGTGTGGTCTGATATTGCCCGCTGGACGGGGTCCCTGACCACCAACAGCAGCTTCACAGTCGAGGACATGTCGTGGATCCTCTGTGGAACCTCCTCTGTTATGAAGTAACTCGGCGACTTCTCCACCGTGACTTGTTCGGGAGTCGATCGAGGCATCTGCTTCCTGTCGAGAAGATGTGCAAAAAAAAATATGTTTACATAGTCTTTAAATTTTGGGAAACTCTTGAAACGTACCACAAATTTCACTGTGGGCTTTTACCCGGCCGCTAAGTGAATCCCCCGGCCACACTTGGTAAATGTTTACTTGTTGCACAAGGTCCTAATGGTGAGCTTCTTAGCATGTTACCACCGGAGGAATCTATATTAACAATCTACAGTAAATACTATAAATAACATCCCCTTTTCATACTTGCATTAATTTATGCCCAAATCTAGCTTTGCATCACAACTAGCAGCAGTGCGTGCTTTTCCAAATGACGAGAAGCTACACTTCTCCCCCCTCCCCCTCCCCCACCCTATTATAAACAAATGTTTTTTGGGTTCATTGGGATTGATTAATCTCCAATTATATGCTTTCTCTATGCACAGTGTATTCTTCTGTACACTTCAATTTATATCATATCTGGGGTTTTTCCCGGTTAGTGTGCAACTCATTTATCATCAGCTTGAAAACAGTGAACAAATTAAACTTAGGAGAGAATGTGTAGTACACCAAATGTTGTCTCCAACTTGTGTAGACCTACAACATTTTCCTCTCATTAAAAAAAAAAAAAAAAAAAAAAAAAAAAAAAAATATTTATCTAATATATTAATTTCCTGTACCATCTGCCTGGACGCAGTAAGAAAACAAACTCATCACGAACTTCCACCAAAAAAAATCTGAAAATGTCTTTGTAAACCAGCTTGTACACCATTTAGCCATAAACTAATGACAGACCATGGGGGGTATTCATCTAGTTTTCTTTCCCAGAGTTCCTTGAGGCAAAATTTTCACCTGAATGCATACAGAGAGCAATTTGATTTTTTTGTTTTCCTGTTTCACTGCTATAAATTCATCTCATACACATGCACCCATCTGCACAAGATCAAGGTCACACGACCCCGCAAATCATAAAAATGACTGTTGGGTGCACTTGCGAGGTTAATGAAGGTTAAATGGCTATTTAATTTAATCTTTGGGATTATTTAATATTAACTTCACAATCTGAAGTGCTCTACTGAGTGGTGGTGTTAGACCACTAGACCCATACATCCAGATCTAGCTAATACACACTATAGGGAACTAGCACACAGTTTGTATACATCTTTATAACTGTACTTATAACTGTATGTTATCAATGACAAGAGGTTGTAAACATGTTCTTTTATTGCTTGGATACATATTTATTGTCAGTTTATGATGGCATCATCCAACAGCATTTCTTTGTGGGTTCAACTGTCATTGGATACTTTTATGACCTCACCAAGCCAGTCTGCTATCAATTAAAGTTTTTTATTTTTATTTATTTTTTTTTGTCAGGGGGGAAAAATATGTAATGCTATAGCTATATTATGAAACTGCAGCTGGAGTTTTAAGGTCACCTCATGTTTGGTAGTGAAAGTGTGTAAAAAGAGTAAAAAAGTGCTTTGCACAGAACCAATGTAACACTGACTGTAACATGTCATATTGTGGTATAGAAGCATATTGTACATGTCATCAATAGCCAAGCATTGGTAACATCTAACTAACATGATGAACATGTCGTGTAAGTGAGAAAAAAAAACTTTGGCAGTTTAATAACAATGGCATGCTTTATGTGGACTGGGATGGAGGTCACTGGAAGGTCACTGTATGAATGTAATGACTACTCTGTAGGCTAGTGTAAATCCAGAGTGCATCTAGGAGGAGACAGGTAAGAGAAGAATGAAGTACTTAAAGGGAGTGAAGACTCCGCACAAAGAAACGTCTGATGCCAGTAATCTGACCTAGTTTCGAATGAGGTGTAACAGAAGTGATAGACACCACCATCCATCTCAGAAAATACACACACAGCTTGCTACCGTCGGTAATTAGACACTAGTGTACAGTCAGTACATGCAGCTACAGTCAATATCCACAACACAGTGTACTTAGCAGCGATGGACATCTCAGGTCCAGATAAAAGATAACAAGCTATCACGTTTCATTACTGTCTGCATTTATGTAGCGACAAGAAAAAAATTCACTTGCAAGCAACGGATAGTGAACTTTTACAGAGGGCAGCACAGGGTTTGGGGCGAGTCTTCGATGCCTTTAATTCAACAGCTTGAATTAACAAAAGCATTTTGAGGATCCTAGAGAGTGTCCATGCATTAAGCATGCTATTCAGTTAAATGAGGTGTATCCTCATAACCAAGGAGCAAGGAGCTACCATTTAAGACTGATATTGTAAAGGTACTTTTAAGCTACCTTTACAAAACCAAGTAAAACCTTTCATGCTGAGTTTTAACTTCAAAGTTAAGGTTCCCATTGATACTGCCCACAGAATGTAAAGGTCCAGTCAAATCTCTGAATAGAGGAGCACTTTAAGGATCAAGTAGGGTCTCATCATTGTGATAACCTTAACTGAATAATGAGATCTTTATGCAGCCAACACTACACTATTTGTGTACTGGACATGCCGCACACTAGTCCTACCTAAAATGTCCACAAGATGAGAAAGAACAGTTCCTTCCAAGAAATTCACTTGAAGAGGTATCAGACAATATTCATCAGTTTAGAAAAACAGAAATGTAACTCTATACTTAGAGCAACTTTTTTTGAAGTTTTGGACACCAATGTCAGACAATTTTATAAAATCTATTGAAATCTACTATTCACAATAAAACTATGATTACACTTTAGAAACATCTGGTAAGTCAGCATTATATTTTGCAAGTCGGCATTATATATTTACAAATCAGCATTATATTTTGCATATCAGCATTATATATTGCAAAAAAGCATTATATATTGCAAATCAGCATTATATTTTGTAAGTCAGCATTATACTTTATGCATACAAAAATACAGAGTGAATGAAGGTTTGCAATTTCCTTTTAGGGTTTTTCCACTTATCTGGAAATAAAGCTTGACTGTTCAATGTCATGAGATCACTATTCAGGGATTTTAGTATATGACTTGGAATGAAGTAAAAGAAATAACACAGAGAATTAACCAACATCAATCACTTCAAATAGATGTTTCACTTGTAGTACACCTTTGCAACAGCATTAGTATCAGGGCAACAGCATGAGTACAAGTACAACAGCATTAGTATGAGCACAACAGCACAGGTGTTAAATATATTCTACAGTAGACTATGTGTCTATAGACATTAATCGTTAATTCTGAGACATCTGTTTGAAATTCCACCACAGAATTGGGGGCTAATTTTGGCAAATGGGATGGTATACCACGTTGTCTGTGAACTAGACTCCCATGTGCAAAGCTTATATACAGACATTTCCCCACTGTTCCCTGCAGTGTAACATCCCTTAAAGTTGTCAGGTGTTATAATCACTGGACATCACTGGTCAACAGTGGTCATGGAATATTGTTGGGGGAGACCTCTTGACGAGCACTATGGTCTGTGGACCTATAAATATTCAGCTATGCATGGATTAGTAATGTGTCCAAAGTCTCTGTGGTGGACATAGGAGTGGGAACTGCTGGTCGTGGGGGGGGGGGGGTTGGGGGAAATGTATGCAGGAATTACTAATTAAAGGTATGCTGTATTGGCCCAAATATGCCAGATATTCAGATATGGTCACATTTGGTCAAAGTTCTTAGACTGTTTGTATTACCACCTTGGGAAAAATGTACCTCACTGGGACATTCAGTCATTTTGTGTGTTCATTTAGAATTTCTGAGAACAATTTGGAGAACAGAGACCCCCAGGAAAGTACATTTTGAAAACTTCTACCAATTAAAGCGTGCTATAATTTTGGGCCTTTACATACTACCTTTAAGATCGGGAATGACATTTTGGGGACAGACACGATTCACCTAAGAGAACTTGCAAAGTTTAACCATCTGTGAAATCACAAAGTTTCAGGATAAAAAATAAACCAAAAGCAAAATCAGAGAAACCATCATTACCCTTTAAAATACAGATCCGTTCAAACAAGATTCCTCTTAGCGTTGTGAAATTACTGAAGATGGCATATACTTGCCATCACACATTGGATCATACATTGGAAGTAATTAAATTAACCTACATCCATGATCATAATAATGTACTATATCTTAGATTCTCAGAAACAGAAAACTGACAGGTCTATGTAATGAACTGAATAATCTCCTTGCAATTGCCAACATTTATAGGTTTACAAAACTGCATTTATATTAATAAGTAAAATCATGTGCACATATATCTAGGTGGGTAGGCCATGGGATTGAGTCTTGAGTTCAGTTCATGTGGTAACACATGCTGTATGCACAGTGTTATATAGATCTTCATTTTCAGAAGCCTGTTTTATTCTTCTTTTTTTTAACATGGATTTTATATTTATAATAGAAAATGGCCTTATAATAAAGAAATTTGAAAATGAAAGTCAACTGCTTCTTCATCCCTCAGTGACAAGTGACATGTGAGTAAAACCTAGTGCAAACATATTTTATCATTATATCAAGCTCAGCCTACTTGTTTGCAAAATTTAAAATGTCACCATGGCAACAAAGAGGTTCCTTGGGGAATGCAAACTTTATACTGTAATTATCTTTGGTCTTCCTGCCACAAAGCACAATATTTACCCATAAAACTGGCAATAATGAAAATGGAAGAATAAATAGTCTGTCAGTTTCATAGTCTGAGCGCAAACTTGCTGCAAAAAGTAAACCTGTATATAGTGATCACAGGCTTCCACATACATAACTGTAGTAAGTGTATAGTGCTATATACAGTGGTGAATATAATATTTCACATCTAGGGGTAACATGTGATATATATAGTTTTGTGTACTATAATTATTTTGGATCTTGTTTAATGCAGAACTTGAAAACAGGAGATTAGCAATGTTTTCCTCTTACAAAGTTCACAATGTATGTCACAATATTATTAAACCCTTTCTTAATATAGGCTCTGCATGTACACACACAAACATATACACATCATGTAAAACTTTGAAAAGATAATAGTGATTTTAAACTTCAATATATTAAACCTTCAGTATCTTCCTAACACTGTAACACTACACTTTGTTTATAACATGTTCTTAGCTGAAAACCCTGACCATGGAAATGCTACTCTGCCCTAACTCCAGATACTATCCTTGCTTTGACATTGGTACCAGGGAGCTGTTATCAGAAAAGCAGCTCCCTCCTGGTATCCACCTTCCTCATGGTACCCACCTTCCTCCTGATACCCAGCTCCCTCCTTGTACCCAGCTCCCTCCTGGTACCCAGCTCCCTCCTGGTACCCACCTTCCTCCTGACACCCACTTTCCTCCTGGTACCCAGCTCCCTCCTGGTACCTAATTCCCTCCTGGTACCCAGCTCCCTCCTGTTACCCACCTCCCTCCTCTTACCCACCTCCCTCCTGGTACCTGTACCTAACTTCCTCCTGGTACCCATGTCCCTCCTGGTACCTTGTTATCATGATAGATGAGGGGCATAGTATGAAGATTTTAGGAGTTAGCAGGGACCCCGAACACCAAGGGAGGGAGAAATAATTTCCCAACAATATTAACAGCATACAAGATTTCATGTGGGTTGGGTTGGGTGCCACTGAACATTGAGCAGTCTTCCCAACCTCTCCCACCCCTCCCTCATCTCAAACATACATCAAAATGCAATAAAATGATTCATGTTGTCACTGAAATAGCATCTCAAACCCACACTAAGATAAGGTTCTCACTCATTGGTATTCTTGTATATTTTTGCTGATTCATGGGTTCAACATGGCCAAAATTCCCACAGAAATGTAATGACAAACCAGTTGGTCATTATAAGACATTTTACACATCTTATACGTGTAGGAAGTGCTCTGCTGCGTAGTCCACCTTTTCACTATTTACTGATATTTGACTTCTAACATTCTCTACTTAAAACAAGAAATCGCTAAATTCTTTTGTTCTTTCTAACAACCTCCCCGTAATTCATACACGTTCAAGTTCTCTGACATTTACTTTTGGTTTACGAAATTGGTGGGATTGGCAAGGAGGAGATGAAAAAAAGCTGATTACAGCCTGTCAAAAGTATCTTTCCTCGGGACTCGGGTGATGGCCAGAAGGCTCCAGAACCCTACGATTAATCCACTTTGCTCGACAATCCTTAGCAGGCAAACCTTCGACATCTCCTCCCAGAGTAACTCCCCAACGGATTATTAATCAGGAGTCGTGAGAGACTGATCCTGCAAATAACATCGAGACGCCAATTTCCAGCACGTGAAGCGAGCTTGACTGGAATTCCGAACAATCCATTTAGGGAGCATTTCTTCATCAGACTGGAAATTTATGTAGGGTGATTGTTGACTTAATCAAATATAGCCTTAATGGATGTTTGGCAGTAGTCTGTGATTTTTGCCTTTGGTACTACATGTACTTGCTCAGTTTTTCTCGAGCCATTATAATACATTTGATACCCAGTGCCGACAAAAGTTCAAGTTCTTTGGAAGTCGGTGCAGCTGTTGGTAGTCATCAGAGATAGAGTTTTGCTTAAAGCTACTGATACCAATTTAAGGAAAAATAACCAGGAAAGTACAGATTAGTACTACAAACTTTAAAAGTTCCCAACATTTGCATCCAGGGTGGTAGATTGAGTAGGGAAGGAGGGCAGCAGACCAGAACTGGGTGATCACTGCTAGGTAAGAACAGTGTTACCAGGGGAGGGGAAGGAGGGGGGCTACCAGATAGAGGCTGTTAACTTTTCAAAATTGTTTATAAATTGGCAAAGAAGAGGAGATGGGACAAATACTACTTTGGCCCCAAAGAAAGTCAATGGGGGTGGGGGTGGGGCAAGTGCTACTGTACAAGGTTGCTGATTATAAGACTACAGTAAGTACAGTACATGGGAAAGTGCAGGAGAGAAGTAGAGACAGGTAAGCTAGGAGGGCAGTAAAGTATTCATAAGTATGTACATCCTTAGGAATTTACATTACTGTAGCAATCTAGAGGATATATTTGGTCTGGTGTCATTTCAGGAAACATTAGACTCCTCCAACTGAATGGAAGAAAGATATTTAGTAAATATTCTAGTTGATGTGTTGGACAGATACCTGGGGCACAACCATCTCTTTTTCTTTTCTTTTGTACTAGGGGAGGAGCTAGGATGTTTAGTCATCCATGGGAGAGGTTGAAAGGGAGGGTTGTCTCCTTACCCCTTCAGACATTTTTGGTAAAATGGAGGGTTCCTAGATGCAAATGGTGCTGAGCACATCACCACACTTGTGTTGTGTAACATGATAGTTAAGACTTCAGTTTTTCTCTTACAGGTAAAAATTTTGAAGCAAGGTGCTTTACAGTACAGCATATGCAAAAATTTGATTTATTTATTTTGCCAAGAATCGTTCTGAGCTTCAAATAATATCACACTGTATTATGACTTTAAGCTATGTGATATTACCATAAGAAAATGTTGTGTTGTACATGTACGTCTACACTTTCTTCACCTACAGACGACCAACTGGGAAGAAATGTTGGTTGCCCCCTGGTAAGGATCTTCTAGGAAGAGTAGATATTTGTATTACTTTTGAGACATTTTATTCCATTTTGCAAGAACTAAGACTGCACAGTGTTGAGTTTATCATGTGAGTGACAGCTCATCATTTCAAATTTCCAATCTTAAATGCTCAGAGAGAACAATGCGAAGAATCCCAAAACATTGACTTTAATAACAGCAAAGTCGTTATCGTACAATCAGCCTCTAGCTTCCTCCTTCATCTGCGTGTGGATATTTTTCTTTGTCAAACTTAACCTATTTTGTTGTACTTTTCGTTGTTACCAGGGTAATTTTTCTACTCTCATTTTCTATTTTTTATTTTTTTTCAAGGGCGAGAAAACATGATTAGTCGGCCGACGATCAACAAGACATGAATGATGTAGACGCTAGTCTTGTTGACCTATCGGGATGAGGACAAACTCGAACGACTCCAGTCAGACTAGAACGTGGAAAACACAGCATCTCGAACGACCAAATAGAGAGAGGCAATCGCAGACTCGACAAACAATACAACTTTAAAATGACTACTTTGCCCTTTGGTGTATTATTAATGCTTTTTCCATGTGTGTCGAGAACAAGATAATTGCATAGCTGTGTTCATGAAGGTTGGAGAGAGTACAGCCATGTTTTCGTGTTTTTTCATTTGTCAACAACCTTGGAGGAATTCGATTCAGGAGTTGCTGCATGCTGCACTTTTGAGTTCACATCTCCTCGTGTTGAAATGTAAATATCGCGCAGTTCAGTTTCATCTTGCAAAACAATAGCAATTTCACTTATTACCAACTACCAGAATGCAAGGGCTTCAGCATGGATGTCATGTTTACTCTATATATACACATAGTTTCACTGTACAACATAAAGGCACAGGAAGAAATTAGAATCTAGGAATAAGTGGCCCTGAAAAAAATCTGTAAAAGCAAGTGACAGTCGCTTATATTTTCTCTGATTTTATTTTGTGGAAGGATATGCCAAAAATGAGCTGCCTTAATTGTGTGTGACATTTGAAGGGTACAGAAGAAGTGTACTGGCAGGATCCAGGTCAAGAAACCGAACCACTATAGAGCAAAATAAACTCCCAAAAACACTAAAGAGACATTGCAAAATCAGAAAATATGCAAAGTAAAGGTGTATCACTTATAATGACGCATTAAAAGTGCTGTGCTTTTAGGAGTGTCAAGAACAAGTTTGTGCCTGGGAACATTCATGTTACCAGGCCTCCCCTGCCCCTCCCATCCCCTTCCCATTATTTAATGATGGTATGGAATGAGACTATATTATTCCATACCCAGGATATTTCCAGACATGTAATTTACCCTAGCTCCTCCTGCACGAGCTGTAGTCCCCTGACCGCCTCCCCTCCACCTCTTTTCAGACCTTAAAGCAGCATTTTGCGTCCTTTTCTATGATTTGTTTTCAACCTCACTGATTCCACTATGCCATAACGACATACATAACTAGCTTATCTATTTATATTTTACTTCAAATGGTGGCATGGAAGTCGAAAAATTTGCAACTTTCAACTTTGTTGTTCTCCAAGATATTTTCCGTTGGGAACCCAATAAACCTCGCCCATAATATGAATATTTAAACACTACGAACGTCATTGTTGTCTGCTTCTTATACCACGATGCTTGATTTGTGTACAGTCTATATGGCAGTTGTACCAGGGAGTTGCATAACAACTCCCTGGTTGTACCAACGCAAAGTCTTGAATCTATTTTTAGCAACGGCTCATAACTAAACCTGCATCTCTGATTGGTTGAATTCAAACTAGTGGGTTTGGAGAACTGAATGCGATTAATTTTGTATGTGGAATACTCGCCAATTAACGTTTTTGGCAGGGAAAAACTTGGCTAATATCTTAGTTTGCTGTTTTGTGATTTGATGTATGTAAAAAACTCGATGGACATGTCAAAAAGTAGAAAACGGCGACCAAACGCAAAATGCTCATGAATAAACATACTATTCACTGATTGGTGGAATTCAAACTAGTGGATTTGGAGATATGAAAACTTTGTCGAGGACACTCTTACTCGTTATCGACATAAATCGTTAATTACTCGCTAATTAACGCTCTTGGCAGGGTGAAACTTGGATGGTATCTTAGTTTGCTGTTTTATGATTGATACATGTAAAAAAAACCAAGCACATGTTAAAAAGGTGGAAAAAAGCGACCCAACGCAAAATGCTGCTTTAATATTTACTGCAACTCATTCAGAAGAAAACTTTTCTTCACTCCTCATGGTGAGAATTCTGCACTATTGAAAGTCTTCATAAAATGTCAACTTCTCTGTAATCAATCTATTTTTTCGTAGAACAACATGTAACCTTAGGCTACCCTTCCACAGTAGAGGTAATAAAAACATACTCTCTTTTATTTCTTTTCCACTTTTTTATGTTGTTGTTTTTTTTTTTATTCCTTCTTTACTCTTTTATAAATTTATCCCAACAAGCTCTTCTGACCTCTGACCTTGTACCTTTGTCACCAGAGATTATCCTGACATATAAATCAGTCAAAATTGATGAAACTGGCTGTAAAAACAGAGAAATTGTTTCCAGACTTGGACTTTCAAGAAAATACTTTCTGATTTATGAATCTGAAGTTCAAATTTCAGGATTAATTTATCTTTATAGAATTCTGAGACATTGACACATGTATGGAGAGTAAAAAAAAAAGACAAACTCAGTTAATAACAAATCCATAAATTTGTCACCTGGATTGAGGGGGAAAGACCAACAGAACTAAGGAAGCAGGATGCAGTGTATCAAGTTCACTGTGCAGATAAAGGAATGCTGTTTGTCTGGAAATAACCATTATTTATGGGAGGAAAGAGGCAGCTCCTCTTTGTTATATAGGGCGGTTGGAGAATGTACTCCATCTACTGCATACACATGAAACCAAAGATAAGAGCTAAGGTTAGACATTATCCAAAGATTATCCAAAGATTATCCAAAGATTCCCAAAACCTTACCTGGTTTGTGAATAAATGAGCGATGTACTCACCTCATATGACCTCATGCATTACTGTATTTACCTCACTCTAGCATCTGGCAATTGTTTGTGTGTGTATATGGTCATCTCCCTTCCGTAATTGCCAGCTTCTTGTGCAGACATCCCTCTTCTTATCGCTCTCGATTTAACCGTTATCTATCTTTATCATCCTATGGCCATATACACACACAAACAATTGCCAGATGCCTTTAGAAGCGAGGTAAATACGGGTAATGCATGAGGTCATATGAGGTGAGGGAGTACTGTACGTGCTGTGAATTATGAATTTCTAGACACTTAAAAGTGGACAGAGCAGAAGACTGGTAGTGGATGACCAGTCTCTGGGTACCAAAAGGCTACCAGATGGCTCTAGATGAGTCAACCTCAGAACAAGAGTGCAGAAGTTGTGAGAAGAAAGGTTTGTGTAAAATGAGAAGAAGAGATTCATAAGTGAATCACAAATTCACAATATCAAGTACAGATTGGCAAGTTCAATTAATCAATTAATTTATACCAAATGCAAAACAAAAATAGCGCCACACAGGCTGAGTCCTTTTCATTTCCTTGCCACATTTGATATGAGTACATTTAATGTTCAAATAGTGCACACAGGGTTTTTTTCTTCCTCCAATTCCACCTCCCCTTCCCTTCCCCTCCCATCCACTCCCCACCTTTCTTTGAGAAACAAGGAATTATAACACCCATATGTAACAAAACATTTTCAATCAGTACCCAACTTGATTCAGAGCTATAAATACCAGAAAATATTGCACAGTTTGAAAAAATACCAACAATGGCAGGTACTGTACTGTACCATACTGCACCACACTGCACCACACACAGATCTGTTAGGTACACTACCCACCATTACACCAATCACACACAGATCTGTTAACAGTATCAGTATGTACTTATCTTTAAACTCTTACCTCTTATCTTTAAACTCTTACCTTCAAACTCTTACCTCTTCCCCCTATGGCACTGTTATTTTAAATATAAATATTGATTGATACCATACATTTGAATTCAAAGTGGTAATGACCCCCCCCCCCCCTTCTTTAAACTCTTTTCAATTATAAAGGATCCCAGACCACACTTACTGTAAATCTGGTAGAATGGAAAATCTGTTTGCACAAAGGAAAAGATACTGGCTTAAAAATGACCAAGGGTCAAGTCTCTTTTTTTATTTTTCCTTTTTCTCTCTTGCATTTTGCAAAGGGCAAGCTGGGCAAAGTTGAATGGCCTGACAGACTGGGTTTTAATTAAACTGGACATCGTAAAGGCAGAGTGATCTGGATGGGGGGAAATTCGCTGCTGTAATACACTGAACCTCCTGGAAATATAGGCATATATGGTGAAGAAGAATGATGGCTGTAAGCTTAGCCAAATTGCCAAAAAGTATAACTGACTCTTAGTAAATAAATCACAAGGGATGATTTGAATTGTAAAAATGGCCAAATTATGGAGAGTGAATTTTTGGTGGATGCAATTATACAGCCAGAGTTGAAATCTGATGTTTACTATTCCGAATATAAAGACAATGCCAAATTTTGACAATGTTGCATGATTTTTTTTTGGGGGGGGGGCAGGGGGGGTGAGACTGAGACACAATCTCCAAATTATGAGTTATCCTTGGGGTAGTAACTGTCTAGATTGAAAAGTATGCGACTTCATGATTATAGATCTGATAAACATGGTAGGTGGACATTTAGAAATTTTTAGACTACGTTTTTGTAATACAAAGGTCTCCCTTCCCGCATCTCCCCTTCCAAATCCTACTCCTAAGAATAAAATAAATGAATGCTTACAAGTGATATACCTTCACATCGAGCTAAAATACTGAGTCTTACAGTGTAGTAGGCCTTGGAACTCTAAAACAAATAATGTATTTCCAACGGCTCTAACAAAAACTGCCGAAACTGACAAATCTCTATCTTTTGAACGTATACATGTGAGATGGTTCACATTGTCCTCACTTCAAAACATTACAGGTATAAAGGTCACTGTAAGCATGTGAACACAATGTAGTTGACACTTTGAGTCATGTCCATATACTGTAATAGATTTTAGCTTTAATGCCCCCTCTATCAGTTGCTGACTGCAAACATATGTCGGATCTGAGAGAGTCACTTCCAACAACGCAAATAATTAGCTGGCGTTGATGTCAGCAATAACAGAAGCAGTAATTCCGATTGTGAGAATTTTATGTCGACAATCGATTGACAGCAAACACTGTACCATCTTCTTCCAGTCATTAAACATTTCTGAAGATGTTAAATATGCCTTTCCCCTCATGTGATAAACAAAGCCTTCGATATTTCTCAATTAACCCAGCAGGGTAAAAAGTTCTCATACGATGTCAATCTCTGGGACAGTAGAGACCAGATTACGAGAGCCGGGGGAAATTTGCGAGCAGCGATAAGATCTGACAATGACGTATCAACATCATCATCTCCCATACACCCCAGTCGTTACTTTCAAAGGTGTTTCAGAGAAGCTTGTCAACAGAGAATTTTTCTGCATGCAATAAGGACGTGTTCATGTATACAACTCACACAAGTTTCTAACGATCGAGTATCCCATTAACGTGTAATTCCATACAGAATCATTGCACAGAGTAAACACGGGACGAAGATTGCATTCCAAGTGTTATGAAGATTTACATTCCAGGTATTGTGAAGTTTCATTTCTCTAATGGAGATGATCTTGAGCTCTCAGCATCACAAAACATCAACTGTGCGACAGAGAGCACAGGCATCTTGAGGGACATGGACAATTCAAGGATACTTTAATAAGCAGTGACTAGTTGTTCAGTAACTTCTTCCTGAATTGCAAGTAGTCCACTAAGCAATTAAAACCAGGCATGGAAAAGAGATTAAAACCAGGCATGAAAATGAAGGTTGAAAATTCCTGATATAAACATGGGTGATAGACTTCAGAATGGTAGCTTCAGGAGAAGGAGGATGATAGTGACCTTAGATAGGGTCATTGGGAGCACAGGGCAAGAATGTTACCAATTATTTGGGCTAGGGTATATAGCTGGGGTGCATCTAGGTAGAGGAGACAGGTAGGTAAGGATTGAACAAAATGATGAGTTCTCAGCATTACAAATGTCAACAGTACAACAGAGAGTGCTGCAAGTTGAGGGACCAGAGTACTCATAACTGTATATAGTTCAATAGATGTCTTTAGTCCAGTAACCAACTGAATACATATAATGGAAGGATTTCAGATGCAACTATGATAGTTTACTAACATGATACAGTACTGTTTGTTAGTGTTCCACTGTTCTGTTTGTTAGTGTTACACTACTGTTTGTTAGTGTTCTACGGTACTGTTTGTTAGTGTTCCACTGTACTGTTTGTTAGTGTTCCACTGTACTGTTTGTTAGTGTTCCACTGTACTGTTTGTTAGTGTTCCACTGTACCGTTTGTTAGTGTTCCACTGTACATTTTCTGCAGTAAAGTCGCACACTTTTGTGAGCACTTTTATTCAGGACTGCATGGTAACCTTCTGTGCTGACCCGATAATGAATTGCTGGCTTAAACTTTAAATGAATGCCCATGGTCAATATATGCAAAAAAACACACAGTACATACCTACATAGTCTCAAGGGAACCACAACAATAAGTGCAACCCATTCCCTTCTTCTACCTCCCCCACAACCTCCTTCCCTACCCCACCCAACCTCTCCCCCTCCAAAATCTTGGTTGCACTACTTCTGCAAAATTTCCATACAAATGTCAGACCTACCTGTACCAATTCAGTCCTTCCTCGTAGGACTTATCAAAGAAATGCACCTCCGGCCCTGGCGCCACTATCTTGGGGTGAAGTCTCAGATATTCCAAGAGGGCTCTGGTGCCACTCTTTTTGACACCAATAATTATTGCTTGGGGTAACCGTTTCACAAAGTCTGGAGTTCTCTTGTGACCCCGTTTTAAACCTTTTTTACCGTGTCTCTCGTTGGAATCCTCGCTGTCTAAGCTGCTAGATACCGTCTCCGCACCCTGCACTAGTCTACTCTTCGACTTCTGTCTGTCCAAGAGCTCGTCCCAGCCGAGTTCGATGGAACTGTTAAACCTGAGGTCTGATATTCTTCTGTTGTAAACGAGTCTATCCGAAGGGCTCAGTCCATGTTTATGAGATGGTTTAGAATCTGTGTAAGTCTCCACGTAAAAAATCAAGAATATGAAGCACGAGACACCCGCGAACAATGCCTTCCTTCGAAATCGCCAAATCATGTTCTTAAGATCCATCCTACAAGCACTGTGTCGAGAAACAAAGAAGATGAGAGACAGGTAAGAGAGGAGGACAATAAAATACCCTGGTCAAATTTATAACTTTATGACAGCAACCAGAAGTGCAAAGTATATAAATCGGCAGTGAGGGGATGGGGAGGGAGTCTTTTAGGAATCTGAAGATTTCCTTCTGGAAATACTACATTTTTGAATTAAGTCGAATATGAATTCATACAAAACATTCAACAATGTAGGCACTTTGGGTGGTAGAATGAGAAGGAAGGGCATTGACCGGAGAGGTCTGTCATAGAGGGCACTCGCCGTTAAAAGGTTACCATTTCACTCCAGGCAAGGTAGAACAAGAGTGCTAAGGTTGTGGGGAGACAGGTAAGCGAGGAGGGAAGTCAAATATCCTGGTCAAAATTTATAAGTTTATGACAGCAACCAGAAGTGCAAAGAAAAAATGCAGTGGGAGGGGATGGGGAGTGGGGAGGGGGTGGGGAGGGAATCTTTTAGAATCTGGAAGTATTAAATTTTCAAGATTTCCATTGTTCTCTGTTGACAGAAAAAAAGGGCCGTTACAATGCACTATGAGCACCACACGCAATAATTCAAACGACAAAACGCTAACATCCAAACTATGACTTCAGGAATACACATGAAGCAAAATACAACTTAGGCGAATCCGGTTATAGGAATCCTGGCCTCCTAAATTGCAGTACCCCAAACAATATTAGTTGTTCCTTAGGACAGTTGAATTTTTTCAGTTTTTTAATCAGCTGAATTAATCATGCGATCGCCGTGGTGATGCCGGGAGGATGTTATTACCCCCCAAAAAAGGAAAAAAAATAATCAAAAAAAATTTGTCGCACATAATTTAAAACGAATGAAATTCAAACAGTTCCAAAGCAAGAAAGACAAATTGCTGTAGGTGGAGGAGGGAGGAACCTGAGATGTTGATGAATTTGATGAAGATCTACATGCATCCTAGAAGATGACTCATCCACAACCCTTAGAGGAGTGACCCTCTGGGGAAAGAGGCAGCACTCTGCTGTCATAAGGAGCAAGGTACAAAATATAAAGTCTACACCGGAGCTTGGCGACATGCTTTTCAAGAAATCTGCTTTGGAGCTGGTGGCGGTTTCGAACCCAATATCCGAATTATCTTTCCTGACATGCACATACGTACGGAACCGAGCTGATGCATCGTGCTTGACAGACATTTTGAAAATTAGGTCTTATAGATATCAAATAAGTAGCAATATTTTGTTACCAAGACATAGACATCCTCTACATTATGGAGTCGATAAATTATCTTGTCTTACTGTTTTAATTTTTTGGGGGGGAGAAGAGAGGGGATGGGGGAAGAGAGGGGGAGTGGGAAATGGTGGAATAGTTTTGTTTATCCTAATGCTATTCTGAATGATAACTTGGGGTAGAAGTTCCAAAAAAGGCAACATTTATTAAAGATAAAATTATAGGTATATTATAGGTATATATATAGGTATATTGGTATACCCAATAATAAACTATCAAGCTAACAAGGATTCACCAACAGTATAATAGCTTAATTATTGGCTAAAAAGACACATAAAATTAGGCAACAAGAGCTGTTTCTGACATTCTTGTCCCAACCATAAGATGATCAATGTACCTAGAAGACAGGCAGATGTTATTCCATGCGATATTCTATCAGTTAAGGGTTACACACACTGCAGACCAGACGACTTCAGTGAACAAGTTATTCATAATACTGGTTCCCATAGCAACATGCTACATGTATGTAAAATATTAAAATTGTATTTGAATGAAAGAGGAGACAAAGAGATTCCGTGCATCCATGACGACACAAATGTCAGTATAAAGGCGTTGTAACCCAAACCCGTTTCCATCAAATGAAACAAAAGGAATTCTGAGATATCGTTTCACTTTTAATTAAAACAATCAATCTCCTTCTGGATAAATCATGTAACTTTCAAAAGGAACCAGAAAGTCCACAAAAAGAAGAAAAGAGAGACAGCACAATCTAGTATATAAGACAGTTAACTATTGGTTTGAGCTTTAAATACAGGGTTGTAGCCTCTATGGGAATAGTAAGATGTACCTCATCCACTCACATGGATCGGAGGTTATGACACTTTTACTGAACTTCAAACCAAGAGTTTTGAAAGTGTGAACATTCTGTCCATCATCCTTGCTACAGGCCAATGAACATAATTGTTCCTCCAGAAGTGTTTGCATCTGGAGAAATATTCCAAAGATTTATCCTTTACTTGTACCATGTTTTCGATGTAACACAAGGTGTTTATAAGTCCAACGTACCATTCTATTACCGTGTACAAAATTTCAGTTGATACAACCATAGCTTTCATATCCCAAACGATAGATTCTACCTCTCCATGTCTTGAGGGCATACGGAACAAACCTTTTCTAATTTCAAGGTATAGTTTTCTGGGACATTTATTGTTCTAGCTAGCAGCCCTGGTATTTATTCAGGTGCAGTGCTGTGGTCATGGCGATGATGACAACGATGTCTTCTTACAATGAAGGAGGTCCTAAATTTTTGGATAACTGATGTCAAAACAAGAGTGGAGGAATCTATCATATCAACAGCTTCTCTTCCTCCTCCAGAAAAATACCATCGCCATCCAAGAATGTGTTAATAGCTCACATCTATGCAGGGCCTATGACACATATATATGTGTATCTGTCTACAGCTGGAAGAGCTATACACTTCAGAACGTTATAAATACTATAATCACCTCTCAAGCTCGCTTAAATTATAAATCCCCGATACTGATGCACCTGGATAAACGTTAATGGAAAGTACCGCACGTTTCGACAGAGTCGATTAAGCATTACTATGGATGAAATCAATTTAAGTGTTTATGTTAGAAATGCATACCATTTTTTGCCGTTTATTTTCTTTGTTGTCTATTTATGAGATCGTACCATTGGGGCAAGTTTAAGGGGTTAAGGTGATAACATGGAGGATGCCTACTGTGTTATTTACCTTTTACATTTTTTTGCTGCTCAATTGCGATATAGCAGCCCCTCTTTAACAGTTAATGACCCCACAAAATATCCTCACCTCCTACAAAACAATATCCATACCAGTTTGTAGGGGTCTGTACAGTATGATAATAGCTCTGTACATACATCTATCGAAATCTAAATGGACAACTAGCTGTGTCTAGAACACTCAGTCTGTACTGTTAAACAACTTCTATAGTTTAGTCTTGCTGTTACAGATAGCTCTGAAATCTCTTTACAATATAATACACCCAAGTTCTATTGTTGTCTAGTGAATACAATAGTATCTGTGTCATCTGAAATAAACCAACACAGATAATGGATGAGCGTGTCTGACCTAAACTGAAACAAGGTCAAAATATAATACAGGATCAACAACAATACAATACAATACAATTTGAAAAGCTGTCTGCAATATTAAAATGAAAGTAAAGGACAACACTTCTGGATATCGAATCAAACTTTGGCTGTAGCAACCAAAAATCTATATCACTAGAATATAAAAAGGTTTTTCATTTTTGCACAATTTGGAATAGTATGTAGCTGAAAGTTGAAAAGCATTTTTTTTTTTATCGATCAGTCTTGGTTACAGAACGGTTGATGTATTCCTTGTGCTCTGACTTAACGGTAGAGATGGTGGGTGGGTGTGCTTAACCTTAAAGGTTGATTTTATGATTGGGTGTGCTTTCCCTTTAAGAGAGAGAGAGATGACAGTTGGGGTGCTTTCCCTTTAAGAGAGAGGTGATCGTTGTGTTAATTCCCCTTTAAGATAGAGATGATAGTTGATTGTACTTCCCCTTTAAGACAGATGAAAGTTGAG
>KN893615.1:17295-30895 GCA_000934455.1 Apostichopus parvimensis | reverse complement strand
GTATTTGGTCAGTGTAAGCTCAGAGGGTGTTCTGATTGTTCAGTTCCAATGGTATTTTGAGTAAAACTCTAGATTTCAGGGCAATTGCCAAATACAAATTGAGATTAATTGCTTTTATCAGTAGCATAACAAGGCTGGTCCAAACTCCCAGGACCAGGGCCGCATGGAGGCCCGGTGTCAAGGATCCCCCCCCAAAAAAAACCCAACTCATCCACTGGAGCCAGCGACAGGTCGACAAGACAGCTAGTATTGACATTAAATTGCTGTCCGTTATTTACTTCACTCCTCTCTTACCTGTCTCCTACTACACTAACACACTTTCCTAGTCTACCAAGACTCCACTGGTATAACGGGTCCCACGCAGTCTTTGGACACGAGAGAGCCATATTTAGCACCCTGGGGTGTTAAGAGCTGCCAATATCACAGATTGCCCAACCAAGCCTGAAGCCATGGTTGGGGCTTTCCCTCGGGGTCTCATCTCTATTGCTGCGCCGGGGGCCCTGTCACTCCTTGCTACGTCATTGGCTTTAACGCTGTACAATTTGAGAGGGTCTTGGAGTATTTAAGGCAAAGCTCAAAGAGGGTGATGGTGTGTGATGGTGTTGGTGGTGGTGATTACACCATTCTGCCGGTCATGGTGTACACCAGTGGTTTCCGAACAAATGCAGCCAGCTAGAAATCATTGCCTTCATTCGCAGGAGACTGATTCTGAAGTCATTCAGTCATGGAGGTTGCATACTGTATTAATGCTACATTTTTGCATGCTTGTAACTTTGTGTCACCCAAGAGCAGTCATTCAAGTTAATTTCACACATGATGGGATATTACCTTTCATTTAGTAAAGAGGTTTATCATATGTGGTAACAACCATGGAGAGGTATTAACCTGAGCTACACATTGCATGTGCAAAAATACATGTTTGTTTCACTACATATTTATTTGATTATACTGTATCTTTTCATTGGCAAAACTTAACACAACTATTCCCAGGACCAATCTGTGTGGTACCTCCAGATGGTGGCTTATAGCTTTAATTTGAATTGTCTCACTCAGTCATCTACCACTCTACAGATGCAAATGAAGATATTTCTCCTCATTAATTAAGCCGTTCAGAGCCTTAAAAAACTACTACACAAAATTTGAAGACAAAAAACTATACCCTAGTATGTTATTTAATTCAAACTTATATGGTGTAACTTTAATTTTCACAAATATCAACTGGACTTTTTGACTCAGCACTTGGCCTCAAATTTCTGGCCAATAGTCTCCATTTGATTCCTTGACTCTTGAACGAGTCGGAAATTTTGAAACATGCACCATCGAAAGGGGCATGTTAGCACCCTATTCGTGCCCCCATTATGTCCGGTAGGGATTGTTCAGACTGTTCAGAGGAATACAGATCTGAGAACTATGAAAAAAATAGGAAAATTGACATTTTTTTTTTAACAGCTGTTTTGACAAATTTCTAGCACTTCAAGCCTGCTCACATTTCTGAGGCCAGAAGATGCAGACAAATTTTCGATGACAATTTCTTGTTGAAACCTTAAATAAGGGGTTAATCAACGGGCTAGTGTGCGTTACTCACAGGATTAATGCACGATCGGGGGATAATGCAAGCGATGCACGAGGGCGGAGCCCGAGTGCATCCAGCGATAGCATTAACACACGGAGTGCATTAATCATGTGAGTAACGCACGCTAGACCGTTGATTAACCCCGTTCATTCATACACTACCATTTGTGTGGGGGAAAAAGCATAAAACAAAACATTTTTGGTTACATATAACCAAAGATTTATTAAAGTGATGCCCCGTAATTTTACCGTGCGTTACTCACAGGATTAACCACGGTCAGCTGACCTGAATGGACCAATAGGATTTAGGAATCTTTACTAAGTATGAATGAATACAAGTTTAACTGTCCGAGTTTCCTTCACTCTGGTCTAATTGTTTCTGTTTACTGTTTGGTTTCCCATTCCAGGTTACGTTATTGGTTGTAAATTCAAGCTACTTCCATCCAACAAGTAATTAAAACAGGATTCAACAATTGGATCCCAATGACAGACTGCCGGTTTTTGTTTGTTATTCGTAACATCTTGTTCAGCACAGATCTGTCGTTTTTTTTTGGGGGGGGGTTATTTTTTTTTTTTCATCTCTACTTTAGAGGTTGTTTGTTCGGTCTGCAGAAATGGGCACCACAAAAACAAAGAAAAGAAATAACTTTGCAATTAATTAGTGGCCCAAATTAATTTAAATTAATGAACAGTTTTCTCACTAATTAGTGTAACATAATCCTTCAGTCGTGTGACAACAGCGAATATGTTTCTGGAATCTTCTGTGTAATGTACACACAGTACCGAGTCAGTTTGATGTACAAGCATGTGATATATTGGGACTCATTACGTTCATTCGCAGCACGGACCGCTCTTCTACAAAGTACTGTAAGTTAGAAGTAGAAGTTCAGAAACCTGATTTTGCTCTCTACTGTAGTTTTAAAAGTGTCTCTTTGTTTGTAGCCTTGCACTCAGAGACATTGGTTTACATTTAACTAATTTGCACTCAACGAGCTAATTAACAAATTCACAAGGATTCGGTTAAAAAGCTAGCGGTTGTCTCATTCTCTGTGTGATTATGGTGATGATGATGTTTGATCAGTTCTTACAATTCCTGTAGTACAGTATATATATGTGTGGAGTAAACTCTGCAGTGCGCATTTCTCTGTCTGCTGTTGCAGAGGTTTTCAATAGATGGCCCCACACGCCAAAGTTGGCCTGCGAACGATTTTGATCAAGCCTGAAAGAAAAAGACATTGGTCGAAATATCATGTTGCTCCCAGTACATGAATACTGCATACAGTGTCAATGTTGTCAATGGGACATCATCTGTGATACATTCAGAAGTTAAAAGTTAAAATACATGGATCCAACACTAATAAATGCTGTGAAGAAAACTTTTACCTAGATGTGTCATCCGGGTGGGGGTTCTTTTAACCTCAAAATGAGGAATTTGATACTAATTATATAAATTTGCATTTTTAATATCAGGGCTTGTAAATGACCTCCAAGAATCAATGACAAATTAGTGGATGGTAATGCCCTCCCCTGTACCCTCAAACTTATGGTTATAACCAAAGCCATATATTATCGAACCTTAGCAAATTGGATACCATGGGTACGTTCATCATAAGTTATTAATTTTTTAAAGCGTCGTTGCGAGCTTGATGGTCAGCCCAAGTAAAATATTACGCTCGATATTATGATACTAATTAATGATACTCCAGTCTAGGTTAAAGGTCCCTGTAATACTTTTCTGTACAAGAATCATTTGAAGCTTCATTACAAGTGGATATCAGCCCAAGTAAAATGATACTCTGATGCTAATTAATGATACTCCAGCCTAGGTATAAGGTCCCTGTGGTACTTGTCTATAAGGGACCCATATTGAAGTTTCATTGTAAGCCTGTAAATCTGAGTCAAATGATACTCTGCAAGATAAAGGCTTAGTGAATGTACAGCTCTCCAATTGATATATCTTGGTTTAATGTACCAAGTACTCAAGATTCATATTTTTTTAATCATTCAATCTTGGGAGTGATTTATAACATTCCACAGCTCTGGCATTTAGCTCATTAGGCATCGCTCTATGAGAGAGATGACTGTAGTCATCCCACTGTGTAATTAAACCCATTATCTGTGTAACATGAACCCTTTGGGAGCTGCTTTATCATAATTGCCGATCTGTATCATCAACTTGAGGCAACATTTCTCAATACCTTTTATTGTCTACAATAGAGAGAGCTGGCTCATTTAAGAATTTACTTTTCCAATCAGAGCAGTGATATATATCAAACATTTGTACTCTAGTAACGAGTATTACACGATGTCATCTTTATACAACAATTACAGTACCAGTGACAAGATAGTAGCGATACATTTTGTAGTGTCATTCTACATTAAAGCTTGAAAATGTCAGACATTGTTTGGGATTTGACAAAGGCTATTGTGTCATGAATGCAATGCCAGTTAGAAGGGCCTAAAGTGGATGGTGTTGTGGAAAAAGGTCCCCTCACCAAACTTTTCATTGTCTTTTGTATTTGTAATTGTGCTACACAAAATGTAGTTTAAATGATAGAAGTGATAGCAATATTTTTCATCTAAGGCCAAACTTTCTTGAAGAGAGAGGGTAATACCCCATCCACTGTGACCATTCTCTAGGTTAGGCATCAGATCTTTCTGCCCCCATTATTTGAAGTATGGCTATGCCACTGCTAGGAAGATTGGGAGGGTGTTGTTTGTCAAAATGACACCCCTAAGTTTTGATGTTTGTCGACCAAACCTTGTGTAAGTTTGGGATTTCGAGTCTTCACATTTTGTTGGTCATATTGGTGGTTCAAAGTTAGATGTCTGCAGCTTGCATATAATTTACAAACATCTTTCTAAATTTTTTTTTTTTACTATTACTTTGTTTTACAGGAAAGGTGATTACCATAGATACCTTGCAGAATTTGCCAACGGTCCAGAAAGAAAGAAAGCAGCCGAGAGTAGTTTAAGTGCCTATAAGACAGCGAGCGACGTAGCCGTCAAAGAACTGGAAACGACAAACCCCATCAGATTGGGCCTAGCTCTTAACTTTTCTGTATTTTACTATGAGATTCTGAATTCTCCCGAGAGAGCGTGTAGGCTGGCTAAGGCTGCGTTCGACGACGCCATCGCCGAACTGGATTCACTCAGCCAGGTCAGCTACAAGGATTCAACGCTCATCATGCAACTTTTACGTGACAACCTCACGTTGTGGACGTCGGACATGCAGAAAGACGGGGAAGAGCAATGTGAAAGTGAGTTTTTAACATCACCCCTCCCCCCCCCCCACTTCTAATTAGCCAACTCCATCTTGCTCCATCTACATATCTGACCAATGGTGGTAACAGTTTTTAGAACTTTCTCCCCCCCAATCTTCCCCTTTCTCTCCTTTTCCACAGTGACCTTCTCTCCAGTCACCACCCCCTTCCTAACCCTTTTATGAATCTATCATTAAATTTAGAAACTTTCCAGAAATGTTAGCATCTGGAAATATCTTGCCGTTTCCCTTTTCTTTCTTTTTTCCGTTTGGTGATGTTCTGTTTGCGCTTTCAGTTGTCTGTTAACCTTTGGGTGTCAGTCACTTTCAAGTCACCTCATATCAAGGCTGTTGCTGTAGTGTATACATTAAAAATTGTGATGAGGCTGATGCACCTACTGTACACAAGCTGACAATAACTTAACAAGCAGTTTAGTTTTTGCTCTAGCATTATGTTTGATGTTTAGGGTCTAGATATATTTTATGTTGATACAGAGTGAACACTGTTTGAAGTAGGTGAAAGTAAACCCATCCAGCCATGTTCCAAAGTTGATTGTCATTCCACAGCCGGTTCAGAGAAAAGGGCAGGTGGAGCACAACAGGCAATGTACTTTAGCATTGTCATAATGCTGTCAAAGGTTAAAATGAATACTAAATGAATACTGAATGGATTTTGTTATTAATAAAGGACGGATTTTGTTATTAATAGAAATGAGTCAACAAGTTACATAGCTGTAGGACAGATTGAGACAGACAGAGGGCTTGGTCAAGTCTACTCCACCACCCCTGTCTCCTCTCTCCATACACCCAATTATCCAGGCCTGTGATATATTCATAGGAAATATTTTCATCTCTGTGAAAGATATGTATGCGAAGGAAGTGTGTTAGGTTTGTTCATGGGAATGCAGTTTCTATCGGATGCCCTTCAATTAATAATGCTTAATTATGATAATTAGGTGCTGCACACATAATCTGTAGGCATATATGTATAAGGTGACGTGGCCATATCTTGTTGGCATAGTCTGGGACATTGAGGTGTTTGGTCCAAATAGTATGTAAGTTGTACAATAAGTTGTACATTTCTTGATGAGTAGTCCCACACCATTCTACTAAAGCTGTGGTTGCAGAAATTCATACCGAGGCAAACAAACGTTTATTTCCTCAAAATACCAGTATGTTATCATGATACTAAAACTATTCAACTAACTTTATCCAATCATGCATGGGATGAATTCAATACATGATAGGCCTAACCAAGTCACCCAGGTACTATTGAGCGATCGCTTAGAAACTTCTAATGCAAAATGAATTATTGGCGTGTGTGCATTAAAGACAGAAATATGCAGTCAGCTGTATGCAGAGGGCCATTGAATTTGACTTTCACACGGCCCATTTACCTGAGGTGTTAAAATCATAGAAAGGCGTCATTTCCATTTACAGTATTAAAGCAAATAAGTAAACAATAAGTCCAACCAAAAGGAAACAAAATCAAGCTGTTAGTCTCTTCATGTTAAATTATATCGATGAAGCTAATATTTGTTTTTGATGTAATATTAGGGTTGATGCGGGACCAACAAAAGCTGTTAATTAACACTGAATCACATCCATCTGTGTAAACCATGGCATCATTGAATACTAGAAGAAGACAAAAACATCTCAAAGTAGATGTCATTAATGATTGGTGTGAAAATATGGCATTTTAGGGGGGGGGGGCCGCTTCCTGTTAGCATTTTATCTTTTTTCATGTACTGTATGATTTCTCATTAGAGATGGATGGTGTTGGTGGTAGGGAAGCTGGGGTTGTGTGGGGTTGGGGTGGGGAGTTCTAGAGCCTCAATTCATGGAGGAGTCATTGAAATGACAACTTAGATTTATTAATTAATTAGCATTACAATGGTATTATACTAATTATCTTCCACATTGGTCAGTTAGTTCAGGCTATTGAATACTGTGAGGGTGAATTCAATTTAAATTCCTGGAAAACTCTTACTCCTGTTTTTTTCCGTTGAGGACTTATACATCTATCCTGCACTACAACAGCTTTCCCTGAGCAAGGGCTGTTTGAAAATCTTGAAGAATTAAATCAAATTTTAGAATATGTTCGTTTGCCCATCATGCCAACCCAAAACAACTACAGTATGAGTAGCGCAATTACCATTTTTTTTCCCCCGACAAAACTTAGGTACAATGGCTTTTAGGAAGAATTTTAGAGTTAATACATCATAGTTCAACAATAAACAAAACCAAAAGAAACACAAAGGAAATTTGAATGATAGTGAGGGAATAATTTTGTGTTGCAGTTTGAAGTCTGTAGCCTAAGTTGTCACGTCTATGGTTCCTGTGTTCAAATATTGCTGTGTACATCTTTGAACTTCATCTAGCAGTTTGACAAATTTTGCATAGCACTTTACTATGGGATACCGGATAAACGTTTCCCTGCTAGTAAAGCTTTTTTTTTTTTTTTATCTCTTCTTCTTCTTCTCTTCTAAAAGGGACTGATAAACAGTAGTTTTCAACAACCTAACATATGTCTGAGTTAATTTTGTACCTACAGGCATACTTTAATATCACTTATTTTATAGTAAAAACCTTTGCCTCAATTCATCTGGCTGTAACATTTATTTCTAAAAAAGTCATGTGAGCACATTGCAATGCCCGACATAGCTCTGACATTTACAATAATGTTGCTTTATAAAGAGAAATTGATAAAATATTGTTTTGCCTTGATAATTGCAAGCTTGTCAATGTTCTTATCCCTTACACCTAAGCCTAAGAATTTATGCAGGAACATTTGACAGCATATCTTAGAATATCACCATCTTGTTGTAGGATGGTATCCCGTGACTTTGTGATGCTAAGGGGACAATTGTTCTTTTAAAGGTCAAAGGGTATTGATGATATCGTTTGATTTTGCTCTGTAGTGCAGTTCATCCTTCGACTACAGGATTACCCCAATGCCCTTGATCAGATTCTCTGCCGGAATGAAGTAGACCATAATAACAGCAGCGATTTACAATGCGCGTATATCCAACTGCAAGGGTGCTCAAGGCACAGACATTTCAATCCTATCAGGATCTGGTTTATAGGGTAACTCTGCTAATTCTTCAGAGGCTAGCCTGTGAAGAGTTAGCAGAGTTACAGTAGCTTCTGAAGAAGACCCTTCCAAGGATTGAATCAACAGGCTCTATAGAATTTATATATTTACCTGCACAAGTACACCTTTTTTTGCAGTAGATGCAGTTTGCTAACAGTTATTTGCTCTCTTGGATTTGAAATAGAGTTAGTTTTGTCAAGGTCTTGTGTCAAAACCCTTTGAAGCAAGGAAGTTATTTCACTAATTTCACACATGTGTGGGTTAAATCTTACCGTATAACATCAGTAAATCATTGAAATAATTCTTGTATGCGTCTCAGAATACGAAAGTGATGTGTCCTTCTCTCACAATCATAAATTTTGAGCCATTTTCAGTGAAGCTCTGTTGATCAAAATTGAGTTTGAAAACACACGGTTAGAATTTGAGTTTGTAACCACTGCGGCTGCAGCGTCTATCAGGTGTGCAGGTAGTACATGCTGTCTGGATGTATGTACCACAGTGTGTCAAGTTAGGGGACAGGCAATAAGTATATTATAAGCTACTGATTTACTATCATTTATTTATTTTCTTTTTTGGTCTGTTTTATAGTCTTCTCGTGTTTTTAGATTTTTGTGTTCGTATTTTACATACTGTTAAATTTTTGTTTATGTGTTTTCTAGACTTTTTATTCCTTTGATTTCTCTGTCTTTCTATGTTTCTATTTGTTTTAGGTTTTGTAAAGCGCCTAGAGGCCTTTTGGTATTTGGCGCTATATTAAGAACTTATTTATTATTATTTATGATTATTATTATTATTTATTTCACAGATGGCAGTCCAACCCATGTAGAGGACATTGAGAATCTGGAAGAGGACTCATAGAGGGCCACGTCGTCCATCTTGGATACAGCGTCACTAAAAGGGAGCATAATGCGTTTGAACCAAAGCTGATAGAAGAGATCGGAGTTTCCAAATTCATACACTCTTTTCTTTTCCTTCTTCTGTTATTGTTGGCATTTGCTTCTACAATGAGGACATGAATGAGGTCCTGTGGCCTTTATCTCAAGAGAAAGTCATAAGTCCAGATTTATCTGAATACTGCATTTATCGAAAATATCAAACTCATGCCCACTCTCAAGTTTTCCTATTCTTTTTCTTTTCTCTTATCTCGAAAATGTCAACAAGATCTTGCAGTTATTCATCTTTGTAAGATACTGCATGCAAAGGGGACTCTGTTCTTGATAACTTGCTTGGAGTGATCTCACTATTAAATTTGGTTTCAAACACAATATGCCTCTCGTGAAATCTAGAAGTCGCGATGGTTCGAAAAAGTTTCGTGGCGTGATGAGTTTCTTCTGGATCGGTCAGGGATTTTGTGAGATATTCAATTATTCAAACTTCATCAAGTTGGAGAGACAAAATATTAAAAAAAAAATCACCAAACAAAGAAAAAAAGTATAAAAAAATGTTAGAAAAAAAAAAGCTTTAAGAAGGTCATTCATTTGAAAGAAATCTTGTCTATCGTTACCCTTTTGCATTTTTTTTTTTTATCATTCCTTTGCAATATATGTGTTGTTGGAAAAGTTTTGCCAGTTATTGGCTTTCTTTGATGGCAAGACTACTTGTCAGCTACAATTTGGTGCTCGTCAAGGATCAGAAGGGATCTCAAACGTATTTGTCTTTTGCGCTGCAACGGTTTCCAACAAAATTTATTAGTAGGAAACTGTCTAGAAAAGCTAGCTAGCCATCGGGAATGAAAAAATTGAAAAATTTCATTGAATTATTCGTAACGAACAATTTCTCTCTCAAATTCTCTACAATTTGTTTTCCATTCATTTCATTTTATAAGTTTTTGTTTTTTGCTATCAGGAAAATGTTGTTATTTTACCATCTGGTTGTTTTTTTGTTTGGTTGTATTCAAGGACCACAATTCCATTTGAAAATTGGGGAAAAGCGAAGAAAAGGTCGCCTCGATTGCTTCTTCCAATTTAATTTGATTTTTAAGTCAAAAGTGTATATTTCTGCAGAAGATCTCCTCCACTTGAGTGGATTTTTGTTGCCATACAGTTGTGCCCTGATGCCAACATTCAGGAATTCATGAATAACCAGTGTAGGGAAAGAATTTTACATGTTTTTGCATCTTTGTTATTGTTTTTTTTCTCGGGATGTAATTTTAATAGTCCTCGATGTGAAGGGTTTCTTCCTCAAATAGTGGTGAGTAACGATAATTATCCTCAAGGCAGATATCGAGTTACAGATATACTACTACTATTGTTTTCTTGTGGTGTACAAGTCCTTTATCTAATGCTATTGGTGTGGTAGGGTACAGAAAGAAGAATGATGCTCGTCATGTAACCATATAATAACAAATGGAATAGAGACGTGTGACACAGTTTTGATTGCAAACTTGCTATATTGGAAGAACATGAAGGACACTAAAGATTTTCATTACTGACTTTAAAAAGAGGAGTGGATTCAAGGTCTTTTGGTAAGGGGGTTGGGGTGGTGTAGGAGGTGTAATGGGTAGGGGTGATGGAGTGGAGGTTTGGAGGTGATGTCGCTATGGTATACCAGAATCATGTTGGATGGGGGGGAAAAATCTGGGTAGTCAGTTATTCTGTCATTGAAATATTTTGATCACCTTAAAATTCCAGAGCAATAAACTTAGCATTTGTTGGTCTGTATTTGTCCATCATTGTTGGGTATGAGTGCTGTCACATATGGTTTAAATGCTTTGGTGTGTACCACCTAAATGGTTACACACCCAGGTGGGTTAGTGGATGGGTAGCAAAGAAGTGGGACCAGTTTTACAATGGGGACCATATTGTTAGGTTTTCAGTGCTAAGGTCCTTTTCCCTGAGAGGCTATTCTGTAAATGAGTCTAGCTTATAACTTGTAATATAGTCTCCGAGTTTTTTTTTTAATCTTTAAGGTATCAGATTATGAACATGGGTGCAATCTTTTGATGACTTCCTTGCTAAATAACCATAACAATGGTTAAAGTGTCTCATAATTTTAACGAGTGGCAGTCGTTTTGCCTCAATGTGTGTAATAATGATCTGATGCTGCTGCCGATCAGTGAGGTCTCGTGTTCATATCATGAAATGCCAGTGGTATAAGTGCATGCTACCAATAGTGGGTTGGCCTACGGTTTGGTGAGCCGGGTTTTCACAAGGGATCAGAACCTAACTTGCATCTCTCGGGTAGAAAGTCTTGTGCTGCAAGAGGAGATGAACAGTTGTAGTGTCAGTGGGAGGAAGATGGAGTGACCCTAGATAATTGTGTTGACATTGTTCCTGACTTGACTTGCCTGCTCACAATAACTGCACTATCATCTCTTAGTACAGTGTAGACATGGTCCGTTTTGTTGCAACATAAGGCTTAATGAACTAGTTGATGCACCTCTCTGGCCAACATGCAGTACATGCATAGACAACATTACACTAGTTACTTGAATGGAATATATGGTTATGGTATAGTCATTTTATTTCAATGCAAACACACATGTATACTTTGTCAACAAATAGTACAGTGACCTGCACACTTTCACAAAATCTATATTTTCCTTTAAAGTTTAAAAAAAAAAAATTAGGATGAATCCCACTCTTGCACTTCAGCACTTGTCATTAAATGCATCTGTGGGTAGATTTAGTAATTTGTAGTTCTCTGTACAGTAGAGAAAATGCAGGGTTTTGCATTTTCAGTGGGAACATGTCATGGTACTGGTGTATAAAAAGTTATCCCATACATTCTTCCACAGTTGACAACAGGCTTCCTCTTTTCCAGGAAGTCTATTTTTATGGTATCTTTAATGACTAAGAAGCCAGTGATACAGGTCTAGTACTACACAGTAGTCTCAAAATTAGCATTTGGGGGGTTGGTAATTTGGTTGCCAGACTGAACATTATTAATTCTTCCAAATGAGAAATCAATTAAGTTTGGTCACTTTCTAGTTTCTAGTTTCTAGTTTGGATCAGGCTTGCCTGGTCATATTGAAGAACACACTATGACCATTCCAAAAGTTAATATATCAGCCAACATTAAACATCCCATTATTTGTGATTTTTAGTTGAATGTAATGCATGTAATAAGCAGTTGCCAATTTTTCCAAATTACTGCAGTATTCTTTTTTTAATTTGTATTTTGAATTTATTTATTACAGCAGCTTTGACAGGTTACAACATCTGTGACACTCTGAAATTTCATTGACTTTTATTATAAACCTCTTTATGTTTCAGGGCTAACTTTTAAGGGTTATTCTGTGGTCTTAGACGACTGATCTTTCAGAATTGAAACTTCCAGTTTGTTGTCGGTATTATTAATCACAAAAGTTATAACTTTCATTTTTCACCTATATTTTTGGGGACGAAGGACAATACTGCTCATCAGCAGATCTTATAGGGAAAGTCCTAAGTTCCCTTAGGAAGATAGCAAACTTGTCAAAAAGCCAGTCGTGGTGTTTGGGGAAAAGGGAGAAATTCATATTATTCACTTGGCAAAAAACGTGAAACACATCGATCCAATAGTGTGAGACATTTTCAGTTTCAGACCTGACCGTCTTTCTGGAAAGGTTGACCAATAAAGAAGCTGGTTTTTATAGCGTAATGGCTCTCGCTGTCAGGCGTTCTTGAACAGAAAAGTTTTTTCTTCGTAGATTTGATTTCTCAACTTCTCCATGAAAAGCAGCCATTTACAGTATTTCTGGTGCTTAGATATGAGCGTGCTTATACTGTAGCAAACATTCCAACATTGTGGACTAATGTACAGTTGTAATAAATTCCTGTAAATCAGTGGAAAATATTTTGCCTTTGAAACTTGATTGTGGTGTTTCAACTTCTTTGAGTACATTTAGTAAGATGTCAATGCACCCTAGTTCTATATATAGTAAATGAGGTCACATTGTCATCCAGTTTGTGGTGCATCTTATTCGATACTCTGCATGTGGCAATCACAGTTCATGCCAGTCGGTGCAAATTCATAGTTTTCCTTCAGAATGCTGTTTTAGCTTGAAGCAGCCAATCAGTCACATACTGAGTACAATATAAGGCCAAGAATAGAAGGAGAGGATGGCTTGGCTCTGACAAACACTTTTGTTAAAGAGTTCACAGAATGATAGTCATATGTCGTATTTCTCATGCCGGTCAAACAGCCTTCTGATGGTGAATATGTTGACAAGGCATCTAAGATTTTGATAGTCACACATTGTATGTTGATTAATATCATGGCTTGGTGTGGAGATGTGTGGAAGGATGCAGCATTTTTGATAATTTAAACATAATTCGATGAGTCACATTGCACAGTCATTGTATGCTGTGATATAAAGCACTGAATGGGTGTAGGGGAATAGTGCACCTGGACAGTCCAACGACTGTGCCTACTAGTTAAATTTCCGTTATTTCTTCAGCGGTGATAGTGATAGCGATGTTTTACAGTTAGTGCCAAATGAAGCAAACTGTTTTTGTTACATTGATTCAGATGAAACAATGCCATGGTATTCACATCACCAAAGTCAGATCATTATTCAAACATTTATTCAACTAATAATAATCTTCTCTGCCGTGAAACTTTATTTCGTTTGTAGTTACCATTGGAGCATATGAATTAAATTGTTGGTTTATTTGTTCAAAAGAATTAATTAAAGAAAAGTATCTGGTAAAGTAAAAGATTTCTGGAAAAGTGAACCAAGTGGTAGTGGA
>KN893615.1:6352-17245 GCA_000934455.1 Apostichopus parvimensis | reverse complement strand
GAGTTTTTTTTTTAATCTTTAAGGTATCAGATTATGAACATGGGTGCAATCTTTTGATGACTTCCTTGCTAAATAACCATAACAATGGTTAAAGTGTCTCATAATTTTAACGAGTGGCAGTCGTTTTGCCTCAATGTGTGTAATAATGATCTGATGCTGCTGCCGATCAGTGAGGTCTCGTGTTCATATCATGAAATGCCAGTGGTATAAGTGCATGCTACCAATAGTGGGTTGGCCTACGGTTTGGTGAGCCGGGTTTTCACAAGGGATCAGAACCTAACTTGCATCTCTCGGGTAGAAAGTCTTGTGCTGCAAGAGTAGATGAACAGTTGTAGTGTCAGTGGGAGGACGATGGAGTGACCCGAGATAATTGTGTTGACATTGTTCCTGACTTGACTTGCCTGCTCACAATAACTGCACTATCATCTCTTAGTACAGTGTAGACATGGTCTGTTTTGTTGCAACATAAGGCTTAATGAACTAGTTGATGCACCTCTCTGGCCAACATGCAGTACATGCATAGACAACATTACACTAGTTACTTGAATGGAATATATGGTTATGGTATAGTCATTTTATTTGAATGCAAACACACATGTATACTTTGTCAACAAATAGTACAGTGACCTGCACACTTTCACAAAATCTATATTTTCCTTTAAAGTTTAAAAAAAAAAAATTAGGATGAATCCCACTCTTGCACTTCAGCACTTGTCATTAACTGCATCTGTGGGTAGATTTAGTAATTTGTAGTTCTCTGTACAGTAGAGAAAATGCAGGGTTTTGCATTTTCAGTGGGAACATGTCATGGTACTGGTGTATAAAAAGTTATCCCATACATTCTTCCACAGTTGACAACAGGCTTCCTCTTTTCCAGGAAGTCTATTTTTATGGTATCTTTAATGACTAAGAAGCCAGTGATACAGGTCTAGTACTACACAGTAGTCTCAAAATTAGCATTTGGGGGGTTGGTAATTTGGTTGCCAGACTGAACATTATTAATTCTTCCAAATGAGAAATCAATTAAGTTTGGTCACTTTCTAGTTTCTAGTTTCTAGTTTGGATCAGGCTTGCCTGGTCATATGAAGAACACACTATGACCATTCCAAAAGTTAATATATCAGCCAACATTAAACGTCCCATTATTTGTGATTTTTAGTTGAATGTAATGCATGTAATAAGCAGTTGCCAATTTTTCCAAATTACTGCAGTATTCTTTTTTTAATTTGTATTTTGAATTTATTTATTACAGCAGCTTTGACAGGTTACAACATCTGTGACACTCTGAAATTTCATTGACTTTTATTATAAACCTCTTTATGTTTCAGGGCTAACTTTTAAGGGTTATTCTGTGGTCTTAGACGACTGATCTTTCAGAATTGAAACTTCCAGTTTGTTGTCGGTATTATTAATCACAAAAGTTATAACTTTCATTTTTCACCTATATTTTTGGGGACGAAGGACAATACTGCTCATCAGCAGATCTTATAGGGAAAGTCCTAAGTTCCCTTAGGAAGATAGCAAACTTGTCAAAAAGCCAGTCGTGGTGTTTGGGGAAAAGGGAGAAATTCATATTATTCACTTGGCAAAAAACGTGAAACACATCGATCCAATAGTGTGAGACATTTTCAGTTTCAGACCTGACCGTCTTTCTGGAAAGGTTGACCAATAAAGAAGCTGGTTGTTTTTATAGCGTAATGGCTCTCGCTGTCAGGCGTTCTTGAACAGAAAAGTTTTTTCTTCGTAGATTTGATTTCTCAACTTCTCCATGAAAAGCAGCCATTTACAGTATTTCTGGTGCTTAGATATGAGCGTGCTTATACTGTAGCGAACATTCCAACATTGTGGACTAATGTACAGTTGTAATAAATTCCTGTAAATCAGTGGAAAATATTTTGCCTTTGAAACTTGATTGTGGTGTTTCAACTTCTTTGAGTACATTTAGTAAGATGTCAATGCACCCTAGTTCTATATATAGTAAATGAGGTCACATTGTCATCCAGTTTGTGGTGCATCTTATTCGATACTCTGCATGTGGCAATCACAGTTCATGCCAGTCGGTGCAAATTCATAGTTTTCCTTCAGAATGCTGTTTTAGCTTGAAGCAGCCAATCAGTCACATACTGAGTACAATATAAGGCCAAGAATAGAAGGAGAGGATGGCTTGGCTCTGACAAACACTTTTGTTAAAGAGTTCACAGAATGATAGTCATATGTCGTATTTCTCATGCCGGTCAAACAGCCTTCTGATGGTGAATATGTTGACAAGGCATCTAAGATTTTGATAGTCACACATTGTATGTTGATTAATATCATGGCTTGGTGTGGAGATGTGTGGAAGGATGCAGCATTTTTGATAATTTAAACATCATTCGATGAGTCACATTGCACAGTCATTGTATGCTGTGATATAAAGCACTGAATGGGTGTAGGGGAATAGTGCACCTGGACAGTCCAACGACTGTGCCTACTAGTTAAATTTCCGTTATTTCTTCAGCGGTGATAGTGATAGCGATGTTTTACTGTTAGTGCCAAATGAAGCAAACTGTTTTTGTTACATTGATTCAGATGAAACAATGCCATGGTATTCACATCACCAAAGTCAGATCATTATTCAAACATTTATTCAACTAATAATAATCTTCTCTGCCGTGAAACTTTATTTCGTTTGTAGTTACCATTGGAGCATATGAATTAAATTGTTGGTTTATTTGTTCAAAAGAATTAATTAAAGAAAAGTATCTGGTAAAGTAAAAGATTTCTGGAAAAGTGAACCAAGTGGTAGTGGATGGATTTTTGTTAACAGGTTCATTTGCTATAATAGGGAGACAAAACCCAGGAGAGCTTCCTATATATACATGCTAACAATAACCAACTGTGCAGAGTTGGCCTTTTTCACTGTTGATGTGATCATTAGCTGATAATGAAAATTGGTAGACTACACTTTCCAAGTCTTGTGTGTAAATGTTGTAACTGGTGTAAGATGAAGTTTCACATTGAAATTAATCATATGTTATTATTGGAAAGGAAACTTTTCCATAAAATTGATAACTTCAGTGTAGGCATCTGTCCTCAAATTAACCAGAAGAATTAATTTCACTTAACATGGGGTTAAGCAACTGGCCAAAAATCCATTATAACCCTAGGCTGTATTTATGTGTATGGTTATTGTGTTAGGCTGTTCAGGTATCAATAAAGGAAGCCCTCTTTCAGAACAAAAGTGTGAAATGTTAATCTGTTTTCCACAGCAAGATAAGGCTGCCCCTTTAACATACCTGCTAACCTCTCGCGGTTTACAGTTAGACTCGGTTTTATGCACACCATCTCACTGTGGAGTTTCTAAATCTGTGCAAAACTCTTAAACTGGGTAAAATAAGGTATTAAAGCAGCTTCTATTGCATTATGGGTATTTTTCTTGTAATAACTGAGTCTTATTTGACTTAAGAAGTTTTTGTCAAATCTCCAGGTTTCAGTACCAATCTCCAGGTTTTTCTAAGGATGTTTCCAAATCTCTACACCGTTGTGGGGAGGGGAGGGGGGGGGAGAGGTGGCAGAACTACCTATACAGGTCTAAGTTAATGGGTATTTCCTATACCCCAGTGGGTGTCATATTAAAAGTACAAGAATGCTCTTTCAAATTTGCTTTGTTTTTTGGCCTTTCCATTTTTGGTTCTTGCTGAATTGCCGCAGAGAGAAATCTGGTATTTAGTGTTGCATGTGTTAACGATTACTTGTTTGCTTCCATTAATCAATTTAATTACCCTTCTAGACTGATTCTTGATTGGTATCATATATTATTGCAGACCAGAATGAAAGATGCTGGAAGGTTTACAACTTATTCCTTTAATGTGTAGATGTTTAACAAGTTATATACACAAAAGCTTTCTTATTATGTCATCTTTTTTCTTTTCCTTGAATGTGTGTGTGCCCCATAGGTAGACATATAATGTTCTGCATTTTAATGTTCTGTATAGGTATTATGTATCAGCAATGGAGTTACCAGTGTAATGAAAGTTGAGAGTGTATTTAACAATGTGTACATGTGCAAAAATAGACATTTCCACAAACTTAATATGTTCTTCTGCATAGTATTTTGTGTCTAGAATACTTTTCCATCTGTCTGTGTAAGTTGACTAATTAGGTTTGACACTAATGCAATGGAGGGAACTATAAAGTGCAAAATTCATTGTTGATGAAAAGTTCAAGGGAATGAATAGTGAAAAAGGAAGCCTCCTTTTATGGTAATGGATCTCAATGACAGACTACTTAATCGTGTTTGTGTTGCCATGACAATGTTGAGAACAAATGGTTTACAGAAAGCTAATAATAGTTTCCGATTTTGGGCGGAAAATATCTCGTCTTGTGCATCAAGAAATTCGGAAACCTTTCAAACAAACCAAAACAGTATAAAAAAAAGTTCAGTGATATTACTCAAGAGTATGGCTTTTCTAACCAGTTGTTATAATATAATGAAAGTCATATGATATGGTTCTGTTTATAGATAATTATTGATCACTAAAAAGTCAAAGTGGGATTAATGCAAATCACACAACCACTAGCACTGATCTTCGCAATACCATGTACACTACGTATGAAGCATGTGAAATACTGCACCCAACGCATTGCAGAATTCCAATTGTTTTCTAAACTGTCAGTATACGGGATGACGAAATGAAAAAAAGATGTGAAGGAACACTTTCAATGGAGCTGATCTCAGTAAAGATACAGTAACCACCATTTTACTCCACACGCGTGAATATAAATCTGCCAGGTATAGCCTAACAGTTTCTACTTATTAACCTTAAAAGCCTAAGTTAGGCTAGTTAGTGATATATATTGCTAATAGTATAACTCGGCTAGTACTATGGACTAAAGTATAACACTGTCAGTATACATTGCTGTGTAAGCCTCACGTGATAACGAACAGGTTAGGCTGCCGAGTTTATCGTACCACGCATGTAACAGAGGATAAAGTGACCGATTTGGAAGGAAGTCATGAAAGCAATGTGCATGACATTTTCAAAAACTTTCAAGTGGCTTGGTTTAATTTTTGAAAAAACTGCATTGAGTTACTCTGGAAATGTCAATGTAGCATGTTAAGAGTTAGACCAGAGGAAGTATTAAAGGGGGTTAAGTGTTAGAGCCTAACGTTGGGCTAGGCTAATATTTTATGTTGTGTACATTCAGTATAGGCCTCTGTTACTTAATAGGCTAGTTTGAAAGCCAAGCACTGTCTAGCTCTCTTCAAATGGTCTAAGTCAAACCTGGAAAATGTGATGGAAACATTTCAAAGGTTATCGCTGTTGGAACATCTTTGGCTATTTTGGGGTCACTGGAAATACTTTCTAGTATAGCATAATTAAGGATAATGGAGTATGTTGCAACAGACACATTCTCAAAATTAGCCCCAAGTCTACACAGTAACATGCAGTTGTAGAAAAGCATTTTAAACATTCTTAATATTGAACCTCCAAATTCATGCAGGCTAAGGAGTGAAGTGCTGACCTTCCAAATTATTCACAGCCATTGCCCATTCAATTAGATAAACCTCTTTGTTGCAGAGTTATTCTAAACCCGCACCAGCCTTCATTATCTTTGACATTCTGCGATATGATAAGGAGGCACAACAGACAGCCTATTCACAAAAGAAATATTAAGTCACTTATTCAATTATACTATACACAGCCCATTCCTTTACAAACATAGGCGTAGGAGCCTAATTTGATTTGGGGGGGGCTGTAACGACTTGCCCGAAAAATATAACCGCGCGTTTAACATGTTAATGTGCATATCATATAGGCATTCATCAGTTATTACATCACATGCCACTAACCGATGAATGCCTATATAATATGTACATTAAGATGTTGAATGCGCGCGGAGCGCGCGAAAAAATTTGGTTATATTTTCCGTGTTATTACCCTTCCATATGGTTATACTTATTGGGGAAGTCGTTACAATAATAACGATAATAATAATATCAGTTTAACCATTGAAAAACACATTGCAAAATATTCTTCTTTCAGTAGGTGCCTGAAAAATTCTCAGCATATTGCCCGAATTTTCAAGCAAAAAATTGAAAAACACCCAGCAAATTTTTCTTCTTTCAGTAGGTGCCCGAAAAATTCTCAGCATATTGCCCGAATTTTCATCCACAAAAAATAGAAAAACACATTGCAAATTATTCTTCTTTCAGTAGGTGCCCGAAAATTCTCAGCATATTGCCCGAATTTTCATCCACAAAAAAAAGTGAAAAACACAACTGCATTTTTCCTTCTTTCAGTAGGTGCCCGAAAAATTCTCAGCGTATTGCCCGAATTTTCACAAAAATTTTTGGTTGGGGGGGCTGCAGCCCCCCAGCCCCCCTGCCTCCTACGCCTATGTTTACAAATGTAGAAAATGAATGGCACAGAAAGATACTGACAATATTCTTTGAGACATGAAAGTTTATTTTAAATTACTCTTTTTTTTTTTAGTTCAAAAGTGGCACACACTTTTGGTACACAAAATGAAAGAAATATATTAGGCTGTATCGCCATAGTAACCAGCACAGCCTTATTGGAGACTCAATATCACCTTCAGCTTATACTACAGAGGGACATGCTTACAATGAACAACTTGCCCCACAACTGATAAAACAAAACTGATTTCCACAAGAAAACTTTGTAATAGGTGTTGGGTGGAACAGGAAGGGACATGATCATTTGAATTGTCATATCAAAGTACAATCATGAGGTGTGAAAAATTTGGTAAAACTTCAATTTTGCCAAAAATATTTGCAACCTTTGCAAAAATTTAAGGAAATGTTCTAGGAAATAAAAGGGTAACATTGAAAGTTGTGAATCACATTTTATGGCTCTGTGTGAGCACTTTTTGACTTTTGCAGTTTGGTGTTAGCATCAGGAAACACCCCTTGGTGAAAATTATCTAGCTGTAAGCAGTATGAGGAAGTTCTTCATTGAGCATGTCCATCACATGTGATAATCATGGTTTGGTATACAAGTCTCCTTTAAATAGCCATAAAAAGCACCTGAGATTTATCAATGATGAGAAATATTCTACCAATCTCTGGCCAAAAAAAATCTTTCTCAAACTGAACTATTTTTTTAAATTTTTTTTAAATAAGCCATCACTTTGGGATAAGGTCTGTATTCTCACAGTCATGACAGCTGAATGCCCTACTAGTAATATCACCATGATGGTATGAAAAATGATTCAACACTAAAAAAAAGTCTTCAAAAGAAAAAGAAAACCTTACATAAAAGCTTAAAAAATTTGATTGTCAGGGAGAAAATTAAAAAATATTAAAACTTTGGGAGAATACCAATATATGCAGTTGTACACTACCCTAACTCGAGATTCTTTTTTTCGAAACAACAATAACATACAAGAGGCCCATCTATACCTGCTACAATGAATTTATATTCCATTTGAAAACAATGTGTAAATTTTTATTTTATAATTTTTCCTTTCTTTGATAATGAAAGGACAAACTTTCCTCATTTTTGGTGCTTAATTCCATTCTTTTTATATTTGTTATGATTGTTTTTAAAAACCCTTCTCTGCAATGGTCTTCTTATAGGTTTAGCTGACTTATAATATGCCAATCTAGTTTTCCTTCAATCCGTTGAAGATTCACAAAAACAACATAAGGGACTGCTGACAAAATACAACTTAAGTTTTGCGTGAATAATGCAAGATTTTACTATGCAGAATTTTGAAGAAGTAAACATGCCTACAAGTGGTTCTTGAAACGTCATCAGTATTTGGTCCCAAATATGCTAGAACGTCCGTCAATGGTCACCCATGCTCAACATTCAACAACATTCTAAAATTAGTTACCCAGTGCTGAGGCATTATTTGATCATCTATTTTACCTGTTCTAAATGTCTGGAGATAATTTGGAAACTATCAGGACCTTTAGGAAAGTACTTTTGAGAACTTGTAGCAAATTAGTAGCATGCTTAAAATTTGGGACCCAATAATGATGACCTTTGGTACATTGTATCAGGCAAGTCTAGTCCTCCCTTATGTTTGGTGATAAATACAGCAGCCATTATAAGTACAAACAAATGTTTGCCTAATATTATATTTAAACTTTTACTCTGAACCATGACAACCACAAACGTATGTATGTATGTATGTATTTAGATCCTCCTGCAAGCAGGAACTTGCGAAGAAACCTTCATTGGCTTATCAAAGCAGCAAGCTGACCGAAGTCAGTCTCTAATATTCATATTTAACGTCCATGATTATGAATTGTCAACAACTCCGTAACTGGATGACATACATTAATCTTGGAGTGACTCGAACCGGGGACCTTATGATTGGAAGGCACCAGCATTAACCACTGAGCTAACACCTAACACAAATATGGCAGTGTTGTTGGAAATTAGCCCTGTAAGTTGCAGTGTTTGGTATTAAGTAGCCGTTAAAGATGTTGTTATGACCTTAGGCCATAGTACTACATCTAGCGAATAGGAGTGCCTATGATAATGGAACACTAAGTGTAGCCTATATGTCGCAAAATAACACTTGAGATATAGTGACTGCAATGTTTCAAATTAATATCAGAGACATTACAGACTTGTTCATTCAAACCCAAATTTTTAAATTTTTAATATCTACAATTATGCCCTTAAATATTACACGCCATCAAATTTAACAATTTAATTAACGTCATTAAATATTAATTTATAACCAACCAAAGCTTTTGATGTTACATATTTTCCAAAAGAGTACCAAATATTACATTGCATAGCTAATATATATCTCAATCGCTGGTCACATCTAAGGAGAGATCTTTTCCTTCCTTTCATTTACAGATGTGAACCTTTTGAAATCACAATACCATATAAGAAACATTCACCAGTTAAACTGTATATAATCAAAATTAACAAGTTTGACAAGCAACCATAAAATTGATTTACAAAATAATTTCGCACAGTTTGATATTTAATTTTGCTGATGACTGTAAGATACAAACAGGAGCTAAGGAATAATTTACAATTCAGTATAAGATATCAACACAGTCTTATACGATCTGCCTAACATGAGTTACAATGTACTCACTTGTTGATTACTCTGTAAGAATTTAGAAAAAGATAATTTTATCATTACTAAAATAAGTTTCCACATTTAAATGTCAAAACAATTAAAAGTTTCAAATCGTTGTCAGTCAAAGGATCCCATGGAATAACAAATTTGCAGGTAAACATAAGACCGGAAGATTTGAGAATGGAAGAAACAATAACAGAATTACCTATTAATGAGATGGATGCATGAACTTAAGTCATCCATACGCTGGTAATATTAACCATATCGTATTCTTTGAGATGAGATGAGAAGAGAACCATTTGACTGCCTTTAAACATATGATGAATATTTATAAGGATGTTAAGTATTTTAAAAGTCATATCTTTAAATAGCTAATATGTGGCAAAAATGCAGCAGTAAGACATGGTTCTTCAACATAGTCAATCCTGGCAAATTTATTCAAAGAAGTATTTGCATTTCACTCTGCAATTAATTCAATCCAAACAAAATGAAAAAAAAAAAAAAGGTTTCCTTTCGATCAAAGAAATAGTGTAATTGACTTTCCAGTTGATCATGTCTGTCTCCATCGTTATTATCAAAGTATGTGAGTCTAGACTTTACTCATTTCTGAGAAATGATACTCGTTAAAAGTCACCATACTCATGTCCGACACTTAATACTCAGTTGTATTGCTAAATATGAGGCCAGATAACGAGGTAATACTCAAAATACAAACTTTTACATCGTAAAACATGTAGGTACTCAATGTCAATAAATTATGGACCATTTTTTACTGTAACTTACGGTGACTTTTTGATGAATATTTACAGATGGGAGGGTACAGCAAGTCCCTAAGTATCTTTGAAAGTTATAGACACAGGCATAGAGTAGTTTCCATACCATGGAATAATTTATCAGGTATCACATAGCAAAATGATATACAAAATAGTCAAGTTGCTATACAAGTGCAAAGATATACTGTATAGCCGTTTGTCTTCACAGGAACCATAGTATTCAATGATAGAGAACAAATTCGGAGCATTCGAAAATTGCCAAACAAAATTTGAACACAATTATTCTCTGCATACATACATAGATAAGGCTACAAATTTTACTGTAAATTTATTTTTTTAAATTTATTTGTTAGATAAAAGTCATTGCCATAAGTACAACATTTGACTTCTCCCAGAACATACAAGTAATATTGGTGAATGGAAAAGAGGGAATCATGAAAATATTGTTAATCAGACAAGAAATGCAACATCACGAAAGCTATATTTTTATTAGAAGTTGAATAGTTTTATATCTATAACAAGACATAATGAGCTGTTCCTTGAGTATCAGTTAAGATCAAATTCATCAGAGGCATAGCCATAAGTGGGTTCATACAGTAAGGTCCTTTGAAACCCCCTCCTGCCCCATTGAATGCCCCACCCCATTGTATCCCCCCCCCCCCCCCCAAGAGTCGGTTCTGACATTTGAGCCAACGATCACAACTGTCAATCAAGCAAGGAAGCCATTTACAGAGTTTTGATGTTTTTATTAATTTTTTTTGTATTAATATGGCTTTGTGTCAAGTACAGTTTAAATGAAGTAAGAGAAGAGTGCAGGGCCCCAGTTCTCATCCTCGAACTGGGGCCTCCTGAAACCGTAGCTATGTCACCGAAACTAATTCCTTGTTAAAGATTGCACATAACAGTAAATGAATAATTTTTTTCAAGTTTGGATAACAGCTACACTTAGATACCAATTAAACTGAAGCAGCAAATCACATTGTAATTGACTTGTATTGTTATATGTTAGTACAGTGGAGGCTTTACTAAATATGTATATGGGCCTTTACACAGTAAACCAACA
>KN893614.1:9207-30088 GCA_000934455.1 Apostichopus parvimensis | reverse complement strand
CAGTGCCTCCCTCTATCACTCAGGGGCCCGACTCGATCTTCGTAACGGCGGGATTGCCAGCTTTCTTGCACTGCGAGACGTCGGGATTCCCCGCTCCCTCCATCTCCTGGGAGAGGAATTACAGAGTGGTCGCGATCAATTCACACTCCTTCCAACAGTTTGAGAACGGCACTCTGATGATAAACAGTAGCAGACCATTGGACAGTGGAGAATACATATGTGTTGCAGAGAGCCTAGCAGGGACAGCTTACAGACAGACCAATCTCATTGTGAATGGTGAGGAGAGGGGGGGGAGACTATTGTACTAAAAAAAAAAGATGAAGATATTTCCCGGTTTAACGTTGTAAAATGGTAGAAAAAGTTTTTACGACATATGCTTCTTCCACAAAAGTGGTGTTTTGGAGGGGGACCTACTTGAATGTCGATGGACATCCAGGAATAAAATGCCAGTATCATTACCTACTAAAAAAAAAAATAAATAAATAAAATAGTACTTATATAGCGCGTTCACCAGCAACGCTGCTCGAAGCGCTTTACAGGAATCGAAACAATTAATATACAGGAAACATTTAAAATACAGGAAACATTCAAAAGCAAATAGTAGAAACATATCGCCTAAAAGGTATAACACCATAAAACCTATAATTAAACCTACTATTTTTATTTTTTAATAAAACCTACTATTTTTGTCATATGACGGAGTGACTACTCAAGTACCCATTGAAAACGGTTATCATCCAACCAACGAGCTAATTTGTTCTTTTTCTCTCTCCCGTCTCCCCAGAATTGCCTCTGATCCATCTACCTCCGATGAACGAGCAGGAGGTGATGAACAATGACGATCTGGTCCTACACTGTCCCGTCTCTGGCACCCCGCTGCCCACCATCCTGTGGCTGAAAGATGACGAGGTGGTGGACCCTACCGTGGTGCAGATGTATGACAATGGTACCATCCTCATACCGGGGGCCGAACCCTCAGACAGTGGGAACTACACCTGCTTTGTCACGAACATGGCGGGCAACGATAGCGTCATCACTGCAGTGTATGTCTACGGTGAGTTTTTGCCCGACTCCATCCGTCTTAGCAGCGATGTTGTGTAAATAAAAAATATAACCATTCAGGCTGGTAACTTGGTTGCTCCCATTCATATAGTTTTTTGTCTGTCAATATCTGTTTCTTCTTTCCAAAGTTTTACAGTAGCCTACCTGCACTTTTGTAGACTGCCTCACACTTTTCTACCCCCCCTCCCCCTCCCCTCTGTTTCTGAACTAACTGATACCGTTTTGTGTACAGTATACCACATTCCCCTTGTTCACATGACGCATGCAACTTTGTCCCCAATGCGGACATGCAGTGATAACACGTAGCGTCGGTAATGAACAGGTAATTAGAATACTGAGGGCGATGATGACACACACATTGGGTCATACCTCTTCAGGGGACTATAAGGTGGCAAAAGTGAAAGAGACTGCTAAATATGCTAACGATCATTGCAGGGCTAAAATAAGAATTAAAAAAAAAAAAATTTGAATATCTATATAATGAGCAGGTAATAAGAATACTGAGGGTGATGATGACACACAAATTGGGTCATACCTCTTCAGGGAACTATAAGAGGCAAAAGTGAAAGAGACTGCTAAATATGCTAACAGATCACTGCAGGGCTAAAATAAGAATTAAAAAAAAATAATATTTGAATATCTATATATGCATGATATACCTGACTTTGTGACAATATTTGTGTGTACAACATTTCATGGTGTCATCTAAGCTGGTAACATCGACCGTCAAAACGATGCTACTTATGGCTTCACCTTTGAGTCCATTTGAAATACCCATGGTGATGAATATCAGTGTCCTCACACAGTACATTGCATATTTATCTGATTACATAGTTTTTAAGTTTTGTAGGGATTACCGTCGTATCGGGAAATTTTTTCGTCACGTAATGCAAAATTAAAAAACCTTAAGAGTTTTCGGAATTGGCATACTCTTCTTTTACGCTTTTCATCTGACGTTCCCTTCTCTCTTTGCAGTGTCCCCCAGAATAATGCAACAGGAGAACGCCTTCGAAATCAACAAACTCCTTGGTGAGGCCGTCTCTCTCATCTGCCAGGTTGAGGAGGGGACGCCTTTCCCAAGGATCTCTTGGTTGAAGGATGGTAGACGCCTGTCGGGCAATTCCCTGGACGTCACCATCGACAACAGAGGACAGAGGCTCTCCATCTCCCAGGCTCAGCTGGCCAACACTGGTCGGTACACCTGCGTGGCGGAGAACGCCGCCGGTTCAGCGCAGCGTTTCTTTGGACTCTTCGTCATGAGTAAGTACTATTGAAAATAACTGCGATTGAATCTGTAAATCAGGATAAATAGATTCCTAAACAAGATTAGTTTGTTTGTTAGAGCAACTAATTGCTCAGAGGGTGGAATGTCTGTCGATTCTCTTGTCATCAGTGAATGAACACCGACGTACTCTCGTATGTCCAGTAGTTCATTAGGAACCCAGGAGACACAGCCAGTAAACTGTACGAACACTCTACATGCCAGAGAAATGTGTCGTGGACGACTCTCGGAATTTTTTTTTTTGCAGTCGATATCACGTGCACATAGCTGTTGGTTATTACACTACAATTCACAATAAAATGTAACCATGAGTCTCGGGAGAAAGTAGAATGCATTTATATAGTATGATGGATAAATAATGGCATTCCACCTGTTCAAAAACAGTGAAGCCTGACAATAGAGGAGGGGGTGGGAGGGAAAAATCGGAGGTGACCCAGGAAAATATGCTAAATATGCTAAATGGAATAGTGAAATTTCATTTCATTATTTACTTAAGAAAAATAAAACCAAAGTGCCGGGCCGGTGTTATTGTCATCCAGACCAAAAGCAAATCGAAGACAAATTATTTAACATGACCGGCTGAAATAGGATTGTTGAATGAGTTTTTTTTAATTTTATAGGTAAACCATCCATCAGCGGCTACGAGGCCAGCGAACTCCGCGTATCCTATAACTTGGTACGGTCGGAACCATTGACTCTGAACTGCGACGCCCACAGTATTCCACCACCGATCATCACCTGGTTGAAGGATGGAAGGGTCCTCGTCCCCGGGAACTCCTGGCCCAACGTCACCATAGAAGGCCAGTATCTCCACGTGAACAGCGTGGACGAAGAGCATTCCGGTGAATATACGTGTGTGGCCATGAACCAAGCCGGGAATGCGACTCGGTCCTTCCTCGTGGATGTGCTCAGTAAGTCCATCTCATTGACTCCTTTCAGACCTTGATAATATGTATCGCTCTCTGTGAGCACGCTCTCGGAGAGCATGAATTCATCCATGTTAACTCTCGCCATAATCGGTCACCCCCTTTTCTCTTTACGTTACTATAGCTTTAGGCAGGTAAAGAACACATATGCAGATGTCATGGTAAAGAGTATTATTGAAAGATTGTCCAGAAACGACATGCCCCCCTCCACCACTCATCCCCCCTGCTATCGTGGAATGTGATGTTCCGCAGTATTTCGGCCCTAGCTCACTTGTGATCATATCCTTCTGATAGGTTCAATTTGAGTATATGCCCCTCCTCAACCATCTTCCACAGGATATAGTAATATAACTTTCAGACCAGAAGGAAAGATAAAAATTAAAATAAATATTTATCCCTTTCGCAAGCGGTATGTTGAAGAGATTTTTTTTTTATGTGTATGCCCGATTTATCTCGACTCTGTGTATAGACTTTATTTTAAAAACCGTATAACTTTTTTCTGTTCGGTGGTAGATATTTAGATTTTTTGTTAATTTGTTTGTAGTGCCTCCAGAGGTAGAAGGTGCAGAGATCACACACAACATGACGGCCATTCAGAACGAACCGTTTGAGATGGTCTGCGAAACGGACGAGAGCATCCCGGCAAAGATAGCGTGGTACCACAACGGCAGAAAGCTGCGAAAGTACGATCAGGGTCGATCGATCTCAAAGACCGGAACCGTCCTCACCTTACAAAACCCGCAACGGGAAGACAGAGGTGACTATTACTGCGAAGTGAGCAATCAAGCCGGCTCGGAGAGGAAGCACTTCTCGGTCGACATTTATGGTGAGCGTACTTGATTTTCCTTGGGCCTTTCTAAATTCTAAGGGTGTATTGGAAAAGATATTGTGAACTTTAATGGTCATTCACCCGTGATGGTACAAATCCCAAGGTGTAAGAAATGCTTTAGTAACAGTAACAAGTTGGAGAGTAACTTTCCCTCCCTATGACTTCCTGCCTTATCCCCTACTTTGATCACACGGGCAGATATCTCCACCCGCGTAAACATGTTACTCCCTTCCACTTTCTTGCCATATCCTCAGCTTTGACCCCCATGGGCATATATCTCCACCTGTGTAAATAAGGCACTTCCTGACCCCCATGGGCACCTATCGCTCTACCTTTGTAAACATGTCCCCTCCCTTCCACTTCTTGCCATCTTTGACCCCATGGGCACATATCTCCACCTGAGTAAACATGTCAGTGGGAAGTTGTGAATTCTCATATCAGGTCTAACTATATCAACATCTATCATTTTATCCCAGTTCCTGGATACACCACCAGTGAGAATACAGACCTCTCAGTCTTGACCGGTGCGTCCGTCCCGCTGGAATGTCACGGATTTGGTTACCCCGAACCGACGGTCAGCTGGACCAAAGACGGGGCCGAGATCACGTTGACCAATGACAGGTACTCATAAAAAAAGTGAATTTGTGTGGTGCTGAGCCGGGGGTACTACATGTTATGATAGATCTCATTATCATCCATAAGAAGCAACTAAAGCCTCAAATCACATGCAAGTGACTCGTGCATCTTGACGTATACTACCAATGAGTTAATCCATATCTTTGGTGTTTTTTTGTAATTTGCCGAAACCATTCATTTCATACATCGATAGGAAAGACGTTTTCTTTTTAAATACTAAATATGTGACTGAGAACATAGGACAAACTTGATCGTAATTCTCCCACCAGCCTGCCCGTTCGCCCAGATAACCTTCACAACAATTCTGATTGCTTCGCTTTTTAAAGTTTGAATTATCACTTTTCGTCCTAGGTATGCACTCCTCTCAGACGGTACCTTGATCATACCAGAGATTACCGTCAGCGACAGCGGTCTCTACGAGTGTACGGTGTCAAATGTCGCAGGCCGACAGTCCTACAGCGTCACCATCGAAGTGCAAGGTAAGAATTTATCATAATTCTCTCACGGTGCCAAAATTCCTTCCCCCCCCCTCCCCAACTTCATTTCTTGTGAAATTTTGTTTATTCCCTCAAATGCCTCCTTTGATTGTTATAATCTCTATCAAAGATTTGACAAATGCTTGGTCTTTCTTATCATGCCTCTAGTTCCACCCACCATCATCACCTCCATCACCAAGATTACGACTGTCATCAACTCGACGTCCCAGATACCATGCGTCGCGGAGGGTACTCCAAAACCCATCATCACCTGGCGAAAGGATCGCCGGATGGTGGACGTGACCGACGGCTACGCTATTCAAGAGAGCGGCACCCTGTTGATAAGGAGCACCCAACTGTACGACTCCGGTCGTTACGCATGCGTCGCTCAGAATGAAGCCGGCCACGATGCAATGGAGTTGACACTAGAAGTACACGGTAAAGAAGGAAATCATTTTTTTTTTCAAATTTGATATTTATTTACATTTTTGTGGTGATAAATACAACTAACAGGAAAGAGTTTGTTTTATTTTATTTATATGGGAGGATAGCAAGGGAAATGTGTGAATGTGTAATTAGTACAAGGATATTCCCATATCATTGAGGGTTTTCTGTATTTGGGCAAAGATGTGTACTTCTCAGTAAGAGATAAGCACCCTCTGTACAAGATTAGTACTCTCAGTATTAGATTGGTACCTCTGTACAAGATTAACACTGTCTGTACAAGATTATTACTCTCAGTATTAGGTTGGTACTCTCAGTGCAAGATTAACACTGCCTGTACAAGATTAGTACTCTCAGTATTAGATTGGTACTCTCAGTATTAGATTGGTACTCTCAGTAAAAGATTAGTACTCTCAGTGCAAGATTAACACTGTCTGTACAAGATTAGTACTCTCAGTATTAGATTGGTACTCTCAGTGCAAGATTAGTACTCTCAGTGCAAGATTAACACTGTCTGTACAAGATTAGTACTCTCAGCATTAGATTGGTACTCTCAGTATAAGATTGGTACTCTCAGTACAAGATAAGTACCCTCAGTGCAAGATTAACACTGTCTGTACAGGATTATCACCCTCAAGTCTGTCAGTACCAGATCATCATGGTTGCTGAGTACCACGTTAGTACTCTCAGTGCAACAGTTAATTGAAAGGTGCATACTCCTTGGACAAGTTGACATGGTTAGTGGCATGTCTAGAGTAGAAGTGAACATGGCATATAGCATTAAAGTTAACGTGCACATGATGCATCCTTTCCATATGGCAGTTCCACCGATGGTCACCCCCGTTCTGGAGACTTACTCCGTGGTAGAAGACACCGCGGTTACTCTTGAGTGCCGAGCCACCGGTATGCCGGAACCCCAAATCAGGTGGTACTTTGGTGACCTACAGCTCGCGAGTTCTTCTCATCAGTACCATATACTCTACAACGGTGGCCTTCAGATACCGATCGTGAGACGAGAAGACAGCGGTAGCTTTACCTGCGTGGCTTCCAATCCGGCCGGTGAAGATAGCGGCCTACGCTTTCTTGAAGTAACCGGTGGGTTCCTCCTGTAATGTTATTTCTGAGATGTATTTATTTATTTATTCAAGTATGTAATAATCTGTCACAAAGTATCTGTTTGGGAAAGTTCTCACATTTTGACATGTCTGAGTTTCTTTGCATGGGAGCCTACCGTGGTTTCCACAAGCATCAAGATGGGAGATTGGAATTTGACAAGATCACATCTTCACTGTTTTGTGTCAAATTCACACAAATGCAGAGGAAATATTTCTATATGCTATTTACTTTATAGTTGGATATTAAAGGAGGGCATTTAGATTGGTTAACCACTGTTCCCTTCCCTATCCCTCCCCACTTCCCCCCCCCCCCTTCTCCAACCTATCCCTTCTCCTTGCCTTTTCCTCATGGCCCAACCACTAATGGCAGGGCCAATCATTTCAAAATCTTGCTGCTAACTTTTAAATGTCTCCATGGACTTGCTTCAACATACTTACAAAACCTCATCCAGGAGTATACGCCACATCGTTGCCTCCGATCCAGTTCAAAATCTTTACTGATTGCCCCTTCTGTGTCCACAAAGTCATACGGCTCTCGCTCATTTCAGTTCTCTTCTGCTATCCTCTGGAATGGCCTTCCGATTGGAAATAAAGAAGCTCAGTCTGTAACCAGGTTCAAAATGCTTTTAAAGACTCACTCTCACTTTTGTAGTTTTCCGGCCTTTCAGCGCATAGAGACTTTAGTGTATATTTGCGCCTTATAAAACTGTGTATTATTAGTATTATTATTAATGATACAATTATTGTTTTTCAGTCCCTCCGATGATCTTACCAAGACCTAGTACCGTATCAGTGGATGCTACAGAGGACCTGCACCTCGTCTGTGATGTGGACGGAATACCGCTGCCGACAATAATGTGGCACAAGGACGGTGAGCTGATCAGAGGTGAACCCAGGATGTCATTTAATGAGGATGGATCACTGACCATTGCCAGCAGTGTGGTAAATACCCCTGTGTGCTTCAAATTATAATTCTGCAGGTGGAGGGGGAGGGGGAGTGGGAGAGAGAGGGGGGAAAGAATCAAAAGAAAAGTCAAACAGTCAGAATAGTTGGAATATTATAGTGAGGATAGAATAGAATAATCAAAATAGAACAAAGAAATGAAATATGACACTTATTGGTGATGAATATGAACAAAATGGCAGGGGAATAGTGAAAGTTTGAATTAACTCTGAATTTTTGTGATGAGTTGGTTGATCAAATTCTGTTCTTAACAATCATCGACAACAAATGTAGGCACTTTTCACTACTTTCACTCATTAAGAGTTGTAAAAAATGCAATGCCGTCCAGCTCCCCCACCTTGTTATGCTATTGGTCCTTTTTGGTTCGGATGCTTTGCATCCATTACCATCTGGGCCCCAAAAATTTCTGGGCACATTTTTGGGCAAATTTGATTTCCACTTCAAATGCATTTTGGGGCCCAATTTGTGGGCCCACATTTTTTGGGGGTTCAATTTTATTGAGCAAATATATTTTTGAGTCAGTTTGTTTGGGCCAAATGTTTTTTAAGGACTACTTAGGTGGGAAATTTTATTTATATTATATCAATAAATAGACTTTGTCAACATGATAACTGGTTCCTGATACCTTCCTTTATATATTGCCACATTTAGTCAATAGATAATCCTCTTCAATTCGGTGTGCACAAGTTCATGAATATAAACATGTATGACTAACCACACTTTGAATATGTTTTGGGAGTGAGAACCACTAAATGTTTTTGTTTCCTCTGTCAAGTTTGTAACCAGAGGGCGGGGGATGGGGAATGAGAACCGGTAAAGGTTAAGAACAGATGATCATTGAGTGACAAAGCAGTTTCTTTAGGTTTCTTTAACTCTCAAGATGTCAGAAGCAGATTTTTGAACGTATCTTCCCCCCATCAGCGGCGTTGCCACAAATGCAATAATTGAACTTGCCTGTGTGTTTTATATCGTTTAGGCCAGCGATGCAGGGAGCTACCTCTGTGTTGCCACCAGTTCAGAAGGCAGAGACTCCATGCAGATCGAGGTGACTGTTAACGGTAAGTAGAGCGTTAGCACTTTACGTGTGAAATACGTGTCAAAGAGTACATATACCGGGACCCAGTGACAAATGCCAGCAGATGGATAATTTAAGAGATACCCAAGCTGAAAGCTCATTGAAACAGTGGAAAACAATGACTGCAAGTAACATATTGATACACTATACGTGGGGAAACAAATTAAAGTTAAGTGGAAAAAAAACATTGAAGGTAGTTAATTGCCATGGTTACCAGGAAGATATCCAAGGGATCAGAACATTATTATATGTATTTAATTATGTACGATATATTACATCATATTTGCTGTTTTTGTTTCGAGCCCACATCTGACACTGTTATTCAGAAAATTAATAAAAACATTCATGTATGCCCCATTTTAGATTTTAAGTTTTTTCTAAAAAGTAATAAGAAGAAAAATAAATAAATTGAAGCTATGATTTTGTTGTTGTCAGTTTGGTACATTCAGATGAATTTTTTGCAATGATTTCTTCTTTCCTTCAGTACCACCTACCATCACATACTCTCCCGCTGACAAGGAGGTCGCGAGTGGTGACCGCCTGGAGGTCACCTGTGAGGCCAGTGGATTCCCAGATCCAGAATTTAGATGGTTCCACAACAGAACAGAGATTCATAGTATGTTACTGTATTGAGGTTTTTTTTTCACCTTTTTGCTGTGTGTAGCTCTTATGTCAGGGGTTAAACACTGGGTTATGAGGTGGCAGTGGAGGGGGGGGGGGGCAGGGGGGGGTTGGAGCATTGTTGGTGTGAACTATGTTGAAGTTTTGAGATCTGAGAAGCTCAGATCCCATTGGAACTAAACAGGAGCGAACTCACCAAAACAGGAGATAATAAGGCTTCAAGTGAGCTGAGCGGATGCGAAACAAGCATCGAAACCTTTGATGTAGACTTGCAACTGAACAGAGCAAGTCACAGGAAAAGGATGACCAGACCAAGGCACCGGATCTGGCCAGACAAAGCTGGCTAGACCGGCTGCCCTTGGCAGGCTACGGTATAGTTGGTGATAGTTTTTTTGTGTGAGTTGAGCGTGAGTTGTGTGAGGGAAAATGCATAAGTAATTTGTCCAGAAGGTAAGGAGTTCCCGATGTAAGTTTGTAGCACTTTGCTTCTAAATTTCCATACTTTTGACAGGTTTATTTATTTGATTGCACAGTGTCAGCACATATGATAGGAACATCTTTCCCATGCAAGGACACAGATTACTCAACGATCGTCGGCAACCAAGGAATATTTTGGAACTGAGGCAGAGGGGAAGGGGAGGGGGAGGGGTTTTGGGGTGGTTGGAGGTGGTGTGAGTATATTCCTCATGCAGGCTGTATGGAAATCCAAAACCAAATTTCTGGCAAGTTATCCATTTTTCCCCACTCCAAATTTGTTTTGTTGAGAGCCAATATTTACAATAACATGTTGAGTAAATAAAGACCTCTTGAAAAAGATGTAGCAGGACTGACAAAACAAGTAAATAATTATTCTTGTCTGTATGTTAAAGAGAGCAGACGTTATGAAATGTTCCTATGCTAAAAATATGATATTTTTTAAATGATGATGGTCGTTTATCAACTGTTTTTCATCATCAGTCTAAATAATGATCGTCCCAAACACTTTTGAATTTTTTTTTATCTCCATCTTCACTCAAGGTCCTCCAACCATCAACGGAAGAAGCACTTTAATCAGAGAGAATGTTATGAAGGAGGACAGCGGTCTTTATCGGTGTCGAGCCGAAAACGTCGCTGGTCAGCAATCTATGATATTTACACTCCTTGTAAGAGGTGAGCCAAGATCGATTAATCTCGTGTACATTTGTTGCATCGGTTTGAATATTAAAGTTTTTTAAGGTTCACGCCTCAATCGAAAATCCCAAAATGTAACGAAAGAATTTTAATATGGATACGACCGGAGGCTGTTGCCAGTTAGCTAGCGATTAACCGTGTGAGATGACAAAAAGGAAATTTTATGCCACACAAATGTAACTAGCGGTTTTTAAGATAACCATATTCAATTTAAAAAGCTATTTTTAATTTGAAACTTAAATATTTAGGTCTTCACATGTACACAAGGACATGAATAAGTTCTCTAATTTATTCAAATGCCACTGGTTGTTTTATCCTCTAGTTCCACCTCAAATCGTGGATCCGCCCGCCCCAGTTGAAGCCCTGGTGGGTAACACAGTGGAGATGAGGTGCGCCATCGAGGGAGAGCCCCTCCCAGAAGTGTCATGGTCCAAGAATGACGAAACGGTGATACTAACTGACAGGGTGGCACTCATGCAGAATGGATCTTTAATGATTCAGAATACTCTAGTAAGTTTGCCGTGAAAGTTTTCATCTTAAAAACTGCCTAGCAAATATTAAAAAACAGTTCGCTCTCATGTGTACACATTGAAACTAAAAATTTTTTGTGTCGTCGCTAAAACTCTTTGAAAGAGCCTTGAAAGCTGAAAGAAGGGGATTGATTCATCTGGAAAAGACTGGAAAAATTTCTTATTGATTTATTTATTCATATTTTCATATTCATTGCCAAACTTATGGCATGTTTAGTACCGAATAAGTTCAGAGAAGTTTTATTGTTTTGCATAGATTGAAAAGGGCAAAGAAATCTCTGGCTAGAATGGGATTTTCAACCACACATGCCCTCGGGTATAAACAAGTCCTATGCATTGCTTATGGAGCTACCCAGCCGCCATTTGTTGGTGACGATCCCTATGAAGCCATGTTGGATCCACCGGTCAGAAACCATAGATTCTTGCACATACTGTTTGACAAGGGATCGTAACCCGACGTCATTCCAAACGACCCAGAAAGTCGCAGAGAAAATATCTCTTGTGTTACACAGAAGCTCAATTTCTCTTTAGGTCTGCCACTTCTTGCAAACTCTGTGTATAATTTCCCACTCTTAGTTTTCCATTGCTCATATACTTAGCATTGAAAAGTTCAGTTTAAAGATTACATATCAATCCCTCTCTTACAAGCATGAACAGAGGATACCACTCCTGCAAAAACCCAGAAGGTGCTGTTCCAGTACCGATAACTTTCCAAATTCAAACCGAAAAAGGAAGCAAGAAAGAAATAAGGAAGCAAGAAAATAGAACGAGAAACAACGAAGTGTGTTTACGTCTTTGTACACACTTAAACAGAATGGACAAGCTCAAATAACATGAGATTGTAAAATAACCGACAAAATAGGCTTGTCGGGATGAACGGTGAAGGTGACACCCGTCTTACTTTAAAAAGAAATCTAAACTTATAATCCCTGATGCTGTTGACTTGGTGCCACTCTGTGCCACTCTGTGCCACTCTGTGCCACTCTGTGCCACTTTGTGCCACTGGGTACTGGAGGGAATGAGTGAGGCTGCTAGGAGGGGCTCTGTATCGGTTTTTCACACATTCAACACGCTGGCTATACTGAATGGACTTCTGATTAGTATTTTTAACTTCAAATGTGACATCCTCTCTCTCCTTCCCCCAAGAAAGAACTCCCCATGTTGAGTGACGACTAATTGTTCACTATTTTATTACAGCCTCAAGACTCAGGGGCATACAAATGCCTGGCTTACAACAGGTATGGCATGACCATCAGTGCAGAAGCTATGTTAAGCATCAAATGTAAGTATAATACCATCTTAGATCATATGACAGTTGTATCATTTAAATATCTACACACTGTGAATCATAAGACAGCCCCAATGAGGATGCTCATGTTGGATCATAAGACAGTTGTATCATTTATATATCTACACACTGTGTGGATCATAAGACAGCCCCAATGAGGATACTCATGTTGGATCATAAGACAGTTGTATTATTTAGATATCTACACACTGTGTGGATCATAATACAGCCCCAATGTGGATGCTCATGTTGGACCATAAGACAGTTGTATCATTTAGATATCTACACACTGTGTGTATCATAAGACAGCCTCAATGAGGATGCTCATGTTGGATCATATGACAGTTGCATCATTTATATATCTGCACACTGTGTGGATCACCAGATACCCCCAATGAGGTTGGATGTGAATACATGGCCTTACATATTTGTTTTTAATGGTGGTTCCTTTGCCTTGTATGCTTCATTTGATCCAGTATGCTTACTCAGTCTCATCTTACGCTTAACCTTCAGCTTCTCCGGTGATCGTGGTGGGTCCCATGAACACGACCATCGATAAAGGTGAAATGGTACTCCTGGATTGCATGGTGACTGGTAATCCCGCTCCGGTTGTCAGGTGGCGCAAGGGGTCGTATGACATACTACTGACCAGTGGCGTGACCATCTTCAGTAACAACTCGTTGTTGATCGTCACCTCGCGAAGGCAAGACACGGGAGCTTACATCTGCGAGGCATTCAACGTCAAAGGAAGGGCGGAAGCCACGGCTTACTTGACGGTCAGAGGTAAATCTCGGTCCAGGAAAGAGACTCTCTGACTCGTTGATAAGATAATAACTTAGAGAGAATTGAATATATGTGGTAGCCAAATAATAGCGAAGGCTTTTTTTGTTCGAAGAAAGGGAGAGCGAGAAAAAGCATTGTTTTAATGTTTTTTCATGGGGTAATGCAACTTTAACTACTGCTAATTGTGTGTGTAACAAGAATCAGGTCAGATCTTGAATTTCAAATGTAGACTGCCTTGTTGCTACTCCCCCCCCCCCCCTCCCAACCACCTCCACACCTTTGGTATAGACCATGCTTGGAAAGAGGAAACTTTTTCACCTTCCGGAGCAGGTTCCCAGTGTCGCCAAGGGCCAGATTCGAGAACTAGGGGAAATTGTTTGCACCCCACCCCACCCCGCTCCCCCCTCTTTGACGCCTTCATATTTCGTTAAGCATATCATGAAAGAGGAGAACACTTTTTTTATTTATATCATATTTCCCAGGCCCCCAATTGACTCTGGACCCCAGGGCTGTAGCTTCCTGATGCCCCCCCTTCCACCCATATCAGAGCTTCATATCTCAAGCTTACCTCTTGTTTATAACCATTTAATAGACATCACTGCTCACATACCTCTTGTCACACAGAGTGTTAGGGTAACACCCATTTCGTATTTGGTTTTTGCCGTACCTTAACTGTACAAATCGATGCCAATTGCATATGTCTTGTGTCCTATTTGATCTAGTACACGGTGTTTGGTCCCGCTGGACGGATTGGGAGTCATGCGATGCCACGTGTGGAGCCGGCCTGGAGAGAAGACACAGATTCTGTAACAATCCCGAGCCGGCTAACGGCGGACGACAGTGTTCCGGTCCAGCGACTGACAGCAGATCCTGCGAACTCGCCATGTGCCCCAGTAAGATTTCAGATTTTGTCCGCTTTTTGATAACTTTGTTCAAATATATCTCTGTTTTTTTTTTTTGGTAATTTTCTTTTTTCTTTCTGGTCAAACTTTGTCATGACCATGTCAAGTTATTATAGTTTCATGTAAACGATGTAATGTAAAGTAAGTATATTCTTATCAAAGGCATTACACAGTATAACATCTCGACATATGTCTTGCAAGCATGAAATAACAGTAAACTACAATGTAACAAGCAAAGGAGTAAGCAATGGTACCATCGCTCAATAATAACTAGATTAAATCTAGTTATTATCGGTTTTAACAGACTTATTAACATATCTTTCCTATTCTTCTTCTATCGGCAGTTGTATGTAAAAATCTACAACTGAAATCTGAGTCAAATGGAAAGAAAACTTAAGAAAGCAAGAAAGTGAAGTTTTGTCTTGAATGCGACCTCAGTATTATCCTGCAAATCATTAAAAAAAAAAAAATGAATTAAATCAGTCTTAAAAACCTAACGAAATTGATCTATCACATTTCAAGTATTTGACTTAACACCAAAGCCACACTTGTAGATAATCTTGACACCTTTCTTTCAAACGATACCAGGACATTGTTTTGACCTAGCTTCAAGTGATATCTTTTAAGTGATCGCTGCTTATTTTACTTATTTATTTTTTCCCTCCCATCAATAGTCGACGGTGCCTACAGCGATTGGGCAGAGTGGGGTCCGTGCTCGGTGACCTGCGGATCGGGTGAAAAGTTCCGATATCGTTCTTGCAACAACCCCCCTCCTCAGTATGGGGGCAGACCTTGTATCGGCCTCAACACCAGTCGAGCCGGTTGTAATTTGGCGCCTTGTCCCGGTGAGTTTGACTCGCTCAAATTTCCTCGGTTCCGTATTGATGTTTGCTTAGAATATTGATAGACTCTTTTTCCTTCTTTTTTTATGAGATGTTCAACTACCTGTAAGAGTAGTTCAAACAGCTAGGAGGTTAAAAAAAAAGAAGCAAAATACCTTATTATAGTCTTTATAGTTACATAGTAGTATGGAACAATATTGGATGTGCAATTAATTATTTGAGGCAAAAATTGGCAGAAAGGTCAAACGCTTTTGAAATGCGCCACATATATTCTGTATGCTGCATGTTGAATACTATTCAGGAAAGCCTTCAGGAAAGCCTGTCCCGAAGTTGACACCAGATGGACACACGATAAAGAAAATGTTCAAATTCGGCTCTGATCGTAAAAACATCGGGCTATTCGTGAGGGCATCTTAAGCCATCGTATGACCGCCGGTGGAGTTTTTCAGGCTCCGGCAGCAACTTCGTGAGCGGTGGCAAAATCTTTGGCATGCCAAAAAATTGCCGGAAGACCTTGCGAAGGTTCATTTTCGTGTTGAATTCGTGTGTCCATTTTGCCCTAGGCCATCGTGAGGGCATCTTATCAAATCGTGTCATCTTCGTTTTTACTTCGTGTGATCATCGGTGCCATCGGGCATTTTCGCCTCACGAAGACAATACGAAGGTATCAAGAAGCTGCCCGATTGTCTTAGGAAGGCAACACGACTACGTGAAGCCCTCGCAATGCCGTCGTGTAACCATCGTATTATAGTACGATGACATCGAGATGGGACCACGGTGTCGGCGAAGACAGCCGAATTTGAGAACCTCAAGCGTTTCCCAGGTGTCATGGTAACGTGGACATATAAATGCCAGCCTCAGAGCATCTTCCTCAGTCAGTCCTAAGCAATTAACTCTGCAGAGTAGAGGCGTGTGTAACTCCCAAAGCTACAATCACAATCACAATTAACTACAATTCAGTTCCTGCAGAATGGCATACTTTGGTGATGAGACAACCAGGAAAAAGAAAGCAGCAGCATTGCTTCTTTTGATGTACCTCAGAGAACATGATGAGCAACTCTTACAAGCCCAGCACCTCCTCTTACAAAGCATTATAATATTTCACTTTGTCATTTCTTGCTATTTGCCTTTCTAGCATTCGACAATGTACTTATCAATACGTCGTCGTGTAGCCATCGTGTGGCATTCGTGTGGCCTTCGTGTGTCCTGCGGGTAAACTACTTAAATAGAAATGCACATCTTCGTGTTGCCTTCGTGTGTGGTTCGGGTGCCATCGTGTGACCTTCTGTAGGCATCGTACTTGCTTCGGCTGTTGATTGGCTGTTGACCAAGTTCGGGGCCATCTTCGTGCGAAATTCAAATTCCTTATTCGTATGACCATCTGGTGTCAATTTCGCGACAGTGTGACGCCTGCATAAGAGATAAGTCTACCTCTCCCTCTGGTAACGGTCTAGGACACGATGAAATATTTTGTGGCATATATACTCTATGGTTTACTCTCCTTTTCATTCTCTCTTCCCGCTAATAGAGGACGGACAATGGGGACAGTGGCATGCGTGGCGACCCTGCTCCAAGACCTGCGGTGAAGGCGTGCAGCAACGGGTCCGCCACTGCGACAGTCCAGCTCCGAGACACGGCGGGCAATCTTGCGACGGTTTTGGCTTTGAGGAGAGAATGTGTAGACATACGGAGTGTCCAGGTAAGGTGACGTCGAGGAATACCCTGAGGGAAATCACAGCGTTCGCTGAGGGTGTATAGTCTCGTTTTCTATGGGGGGGGGGGAACGACGAGATCTATGTCATGGGTGGGTCCCTTACGTATAACAAACAAAAGTTTGTTTTTGAAATTGTAACGGATCAATAAGAGAAACAGCTGCGTGCAAATCAGTTGATAGAAATGACTTTTCTCTGAACCGAAAAGAACCCAACGGAGTTGGTGACAAGAAATTTGTACTGGCCGGGGGGGGGGGGGGGGGAACGGGGCCCGTTGACTAAACTTTTGAATCAAGACACAAATATAGGTTGTAGGAGTTTTGTGCTGATTTTCTGTATTTCCCATCGGATCTATGTACTTGATTTAGTGTAGTGCGGTGGTATGGACTACTCTGTGATGGTGAAGTTTACCAGTGGAATAGTCCAGTTGACCGGTGTTACAAGTTAAAAGTATTGACTCTAGCAGCCTGGTAGTGAATCAGAAAGGCATTGAAAACTGCACAGATGACTCGGCATCTCTCTCTGTCTTCATTTGTAGCGCGGTGTCTGGCAAATTTCATTTCTTTGCATCGATACATTTAGTTGTATGATGTTATGAATAAAACTACAAATTGTGTTTCGGGTTTGTTGTTTCCTTCCTCTAGTGAACGGAGGGTTCAGCCAGTGGTCCGATTGGTCCACTTGTTCGAGTTCCTGCGGCGGTGGCATCAAAACACGGACCCGGACCTGTTCTAGTCCCGCTCCAGCGTTTGGTGGGTCCAACTGCCTCGGCCAGACCAGGGACCGTCTAGTGTGTATGCCAGAGCCTTGCCCAAGTGAGTCTCTTTAACAATGCAGTCTGTGAAACAGATCTTACTTGATATACATTTGAATTTGCTCATAAAGCATGAAAAAAAGAAAGATACCGTGTTAAAACAGCTGGATATTAAGCAGATTGTTATATCTGTAACCCTGACGAAGATTTGGTCACAGGAGGTCAAAAGGAGATAACAGTATTGATTTGTCTTTATGATTATGTGCAATGGGGTAAGTGTTTCATGACTGTTTTTCAAACTATTATCCAAAGTTCATCTTGAGCCCGTGGGGGAGGGGGTGGAGGAGGGGTGTGGAGGGGGGAATATGGTGGTGTGTGCTAAAAGTGGTGCAGTCTTCCATCCCAATGCCCTCTGTGGATTCAACAGTTACCATCTCTGAAATGTGAGACGTCTTGAAGATATGTTCGATGGAGAAAAAATAACAACATAAAACTGGCTTCACGTAACTTTTTGACTCATTTTTGTACCCAAAATACGAACGAACAACATTGAGTCTTAAGTTTTCAACAATGTGGCTTAAGCTGAAGCATACTGATATGGCATACGGTTGTACCATTCAGGTTTTGGGTTGCAAATAATGGGAAGTGTGTTTAGTTGGGTGTCCAATTTTCCTCTGTGGTTTGTTAAAAAGTTGTTTATTTCCATGGTGATGATGATGATGATGGTGATGGTGATGGTGATGGTTTTGGTGATGATGGTGATGATAATGATGATGATGGTGGTGGTGGTGATGGTGATGATGATGATGATGGTGATGGTGATGGTTTTGGTGATGTTGATGATGATGATGATTGTAATGATGATGGTGATGGTGATGATGGTGATGATAATGATGGTGGTGGTGATGGTGGTGATGGTGATGATGATGGTGATGGTGATGATAATGATGGTGGTGGTGATGATGATTATAATCTATTACATTTCTATCATAGTCCATGGTCGCTGGTCAGACTGGGGACCTTGGAGTATTTGCTCAGCCACCTGTGACGGGGGCTTTCAAGAGCGATACCGGTCTTGCAATAACCCTGAGCCGCATCACAATGGCAGGCAGTGTCCCGGAAGAAGCAGGGAACAGAGGACCTGCAACCATGACCGACCGTGCTCAAGTAAGTCCTCTTCTCGTCTGGCTTCCTTTCTTCTTCTCCGTAGTATCGGCCTTCACGTTGAGTCCAGGACTAGATCTACAGGGCCGACCTTTCAAGATTTTGTGCAGCTTTTGTCTGCTTTCCTTTACGTTTTCCAGAGTAATATTCTGTCGTCTGCAACCTTTTACACTTCAACACAAAGACCCGACGACAAAGACAGGTCAATGCATACGGTTCCAAAACAAAAAAAGGCTACTCGTGTTATTTGATGTAAATTGAGACATGGAATGATTCAGGAATTGATTCAGTCTTGGAATACACAGTCGATATCTGACATTGGTAGCCGATTTTTCGTCAGCAAGATGCTAGCAAAGAATGAAAATGGTTGCAACAATCTAACCGTTGGAAGCCTTTGGGATATGATCAGTCTCCAAATACTGGTGTCCTTACGGAGATGGTGTATCCTTTTCTAACACAACTAGACATTATCAATTTTTAATTTTTAAATTTTTTAAAATTTTAAAATTTTAAAATTTTGTGTATTATAAATGATTTATTTGAACTCTATGGTATCGTCGTGCGTTCAAATTTTCATCCTCTGTAGCCGACGGTAACTGGGGAGCGTGGTCCAGCTGGAGCGAGTGCTCGGCCACCTGCGGGGAGAGTTCCAGTCGTCGGAACAGGACGTGCAATAACCCCACCCCTCGGAATAACGGCCAGCAGTGCGTGGGAGACTCGGATCTCATAAGAAGGTGCGACGTCCCAGACTGCATAGGTGAGTGAGATCTGCGTATATGCAGCAGCAGCAAGTTTCATTCCCTCATTCGCGGCAGTGGCAATTTTCGGAGGTTCATTTTCATGTTCATTTTGATATTATGCATATTTATTAGGGGGCGGAGCTTAAGTTGATTTTCACTAAAAATAGCTTGTTAACACAGTAACTGAACAACGACAAGTTGGATTGAAATCATACTTGGTACATAGATTCGCCATAGTGAGTAGATGAACCCTATTGACTTTGGTGCTCATCTCATGAATAATAATGAGGTCATGGGTCAAACATGAAAATCTCCAAATGCTAATAACTGCATCACACACCCCCCCAAACCCCCACCCCTCTCAATGAAATCACCAAAAAACTCACTTCTCTGTCATGGTTATTTTGTTTCCCAGTCGGACCTCAGCGGGTCTTTGCCCGGGTCATCGGTAACCTCAACGGGGTTCTGTTCGGCGATGGTATCATGATGGTCAATATTTCCAACGAACAAGACGGGAACACACGAGTCGTGGCCAAAGTGCACAATATCCCTAGTTCAGCAGGTGAGGAGTATTAACAGTAATATAACCAGCTAAGCGTGATGAATTTAACTTGATTTATCAGTTATTCCGACTATTGCATACAAACTTTTTGTTATATTCTTTTTGACTTTTAAATTTTTTTCAAATGTCTTATTTTGCTGTAAATTAAGACTTTGGAGACGTATTTTGGTGCTTGAACCCAGTAGTAAATGGTAAACATTGATTAGTCATAACATTTTAACGCTGTGGATGGAAACAGTCGTATAGGATTCCTCTCCCCTTCCTAAGCCCCACCCTTGGTTGGTTTATACGACCATTCATTGATTTCTTCAACTCTCTCATATTTTCAGTTTATGCCTTCCAAAGTTTGATGTCTTTGCTTTCGCCGGCTTACTGGACAAGCGCTTTTGAGGTGAACGGTGCCTTCAATGGGTACACTTTAACAGATGGAATGTATACCAGTGCTCAGGAGGTGTCCTTTGCATCAGGTATGTTTAAGACTTGAAAATTATAAAAAAAAATGCTGTTGTCTTACAGAGTTATTGATGAATCAATTAGTAATTACGACCTTCCTTACCGGTTTCGAACCTCTGGACATACAATCAGCGTCCATAGTCTAGTGGTTAGGGTGTCCGCGTACAGAGCGGGAGGCCCGGGTTCGAATCCCGGTGGAGGCTGGAAGTTTCTTCACTGTTCTTGATTTTCCAACTCATTACGATTTTCAATTATATATATTCATTTGCCTTTGTCGTTTACCTCCATTTCATTAACATAAAGTCTGTTCAAAGTATCTCTTTCGAGATCCGGCTTTAGGAATCACAAATGATTTCGAGTTGGTTAGCATCATGTTTGATCTCTTGAGTAAGGCAAAATGAGTCACCAAAAACAGAACTAGTGTTGCTCGATACAGGTGACAAACGCCTACAGTGGAATTACGACCTTCCTAACCGATTTCGAACCTCTGGACATACAATCAGCATCAATAGCCTAGTGGTTAGGGTGTCCGCGTACAGAGCGGGAGGCCC
>KN893607.1:12352-25862 GCA_000934455.1 Apostichopus parvimensis | reverse complement strand
GGGGGGGGGGGAAGGAGAAGAGATATATGTGACAGATAAATCAGTCTCATTAGTGCACTGCAGTATTAGTATCAAATGACAGTTTCATGGAAAACTTCATCATTTGCGTAACATTTTACATTTTTCATGGTTTAACCTACAGGTACATTACTTTATGCCATATTTGTCACTTCTTTTTTTTCTCATAATTTGGACCTCAAGAATGCTCTTTTCCTGGTTCTGTATGCCTGGTAGTTGAGTTTTTAAGAATAACCACAATTTTTCCAAAACCCCTAGATTTAGCCAACTATGAACGAAAAGAAACATGCTAGAACACAGGAAAAGTAACAAAGAAAAATAAACACACTAATGCTGGTCAAAATTGTCTTAAGTATGGGGAAAATATTAAATATCAAAAGTTGTGAATAATTATAACGTCTCGATCAATCAACAAATTCCAACTATAGGTTACATAACATACTATAAAAACACATTAAGACAAAATGCAAATAATTTGAGGCTATTTCTTAAAAATGCCCCTTTACTAGCTTCTAGGCTTCTTGGCAAAGGTGGGGGGGGGGGCGGCTGTGATGGTGACCTTTGTTTGGTGTTAAGTTCACTGCACAATTATCATACGTACAATGCTACTCTCCAGAGTTCGTTCCACAGATGATGGGCCAAATCAACTACGGATCTCCCACACTGTATATGCCTAGTCCTCTGACGTATCCACGTGAATCACAGTTAAGTTAAAGGTATGCAGTATTGCCCCCAAATATGCCAGAAATTTAAATATTGTCACCTTCGGTCACAATTCTTAAATTGGTTTTATTACCACCTTTAAAACAAATTCAGTAAGACTCGGAATTATCATCACAGGAACTTCAGAATTTATCAACCTTAGCAAAGGTCAATTAAACCAACAACACAGAATGGCTATACCAAGTTTTTTTGGCAAACTGACTTCAAAAATTTGTAACAATGGTATTTTTACATATTGAAAGAGCAGTTCATAGATGTTTTAAACAAATATTTTGCATGGAAACAAGAGGCCAAACAGTCAGTAAAGTAGGATTTTTTAGTTGTACCATATATATGCCAAATGCACCTATGTAAGTTGGTTTGCATGAATAGGACAAAATTCCATAAAAGCACTTCGCATTGGTAAACTGTGGCCAGCTGACATTATTTCACCTAAGGAAGGGCATACAGGTAGTTGGAGAAGAACTTTTATAGGGACTGTACCTTTGTGTTTTTCAATGGATGCTCACGGAACATCTGATGCATTCACCAACATCATTTCCCTGTCTGTAGACACTGCATCTTATTTCTCTAACCGTAAAAGATGCACTTCTTTAAGTATTCTGAAAAGAAAGAAATGAATATATTTTATCTGCTATTTTAAAGGAAAAAACACCATTAATGCTACTGGAAGAATAAGATTTCAGTTGCGAGCATATTGCCATTAGCAGATAGGTAGCCTACTGAAGGCCCCTCAAGTGGACCATACACTGCATTAAGGAAAACAATATATTATCAACCACATCCCAGTCCAGAGGGGGGAAAATGTAACAATTAACACTACAGATAATTTTGCAGTTCACACCTACGGTCACCCACTTCCGCAGCCAGTAGAGTAGTAGGGGTGGGGCGACTGGGGAAGTTGGGGGAATTCAATCAGTCAGTGACAACACCAACATCTCTCAGGAGAAAGCAAGTCCTGCCTCACCAGCTCTAATTCCTATGCATGCTACTAGTGGGGGGTGGGGTGGGGGTTACAGCCCAAGGTGCCGTAGCATTAACACTTAGATAGTGATCATGAGAAAGCATTTTGTACATACATAGACCACTTTAAGAGTTTAGTTAGGATTGGATTTTGCCATAACTGGTTTACTTAAAAACACTACCAAGGAACTTTTAAATACAAGCCTTGACTGAGGTGTTCATCTTTGATGTGAATGAGATAAGAATGCAGTCACAGTAGTGATTGAGGTTATCCACTGACTGTGGTACAAGACAAAATAAGTGAAAAGCAAACAAAGACTGGATTTACTGAATAGCTGTTTTAAATTGTAATGGGAAGCTATGGGAAAATATGCTGATAATTGCATTATTTGTGTCTTAATATCAAATGAATTAGTTAGTGTAAATTACACACTAAAGCAAGCTCTCTTCAAACGCTGAGCTAATTGCAGGTGACACGACTAGTTCAAATTATTTTCCTGGTTTTTTTTCCCTCAATTTTCCCTCAATCATATATATGTAGGCTAGTTTGGGTACGTACAGTAGCCTACTTGCTCCAGATGGGCAGAGTAGCTAAAGCAGAAAGAATAATTTAACAATTTAACTTAGATTTAGCTCTGGCATTGGTAATTACATTTACTGTGCATCCACGTATCAAGCTGTACAGGGAGGGATGTTTTCACAATTTCAGTGTATGGCCCTGTATTCTACATTTACTCTGTTGATGCAGACTGGTGCATATAAATAAATGAAAGTGAATTGTTCCATTGATAACTAACATTGAGCAGAATGTATAGCCAACAATTGATGAAAAAAAATGTAGTATGCTAATGTTCACATCATACCTGAGTCGATTAAGGATTCACTTATCTCGATGCAGAGAACAAATTATGAAAGGATTTTTGCACCCTGTACAATATGAAGGCTAGACTTTTGTAGGCTTATATTATATAGGCTACAGGTTCAATAATATCAACATGTAGGCCTCCTTACTTTACACAAGTTACATTACCGGGCGCTACACCATAGAGTGAAAACAGAGATACATAGGTTCGTTTTCCAATTTAATGTCAAGAGCTAGCAGCACTGTTGACAGTGTTGTTACTTCAACCTTTGGTAGGCATACGTCAATTCAAAACATGCCAACACTTGCCTAGCTAGTGAAAGTCCATAATAACTCTAACGTAATTTTTTCGAAGCCTATAGTCTAGCTTAGTTCATTACATACCTCAATGGTCTTCTTTCTTGTCTTGAATGGGAGAACGAGATGTTCGATTTCTGACTCCATCCATCGAATGAGACAAAAGCTTCTGTTACAATCTTCCAATTCATTTACTTTTATTTTACATGGTGCCCAAATTCCCGCTACGTCCACCGCTTCTGTATAACACCAATACAACACTTAAATGATAGAAGTTTTCGCCTTTGAGCCACACTTCGCAAATCACGATAGGAGTATATCGTTGCACAGTCTGGTATGATTCATGGATAGGTATGGGTTCCACTACTACTGCTAACGCAAGTTAGCTCTATACATTTTCACCGCTGACGCACGAAAGTTCTGTACAATATGACGTAACATTAACTTTTGGCATGTTCGATGTTGATAAACGATGGGGGAGAGTGGTTTTTAGATAATCCTTGTATTAACTGTAATGCGTTTAAATCATTACATAAATTAATGTCAATCACTTTTGAGTTATAAATCATTAAAAAAGGGGAGCTGAGTATCATATCAATCTCTTCAATGGCTTTGTCATATTTCAATTAATAACAATGTATATTCTCAACATCAAAAGGTAATGGTACAGTCCAAGTTGAAACTGACGAAATTCAAGCGAAAATAAAGGTGGGGAGGAAGTTTGCCGTGTAGAATATCTGTTTTGAATTGTAAACCGGATTACAAGTTTTCGTGAAAAATGCTTTAAAGACGACTATTTTTTCGTTTTAAGGGTGCAATTTCGTACTAAATCGTTCGAGCATTTCAAATTTTGGCATCCAAAGTACCAAAACCGAGTTTCGTCTGTCGGATAGGAAAGGAATGGAGCATAGGCAATAGCTACGGAAGAACAAATTTCCCGCGAATACCGCAAGATCCTTGTTGAATGCCCGAGGCAGCAAAAATCCTTATGTCCGTACCACTAAAGGGCGGATTTTCAAATGAAATGTTCATTCATGACGCCATCTGTACAATACCTGGTCACGTTATTGACGGGAAAGGTCTTCACCCCTGCCAGAAAAGGTAAAAGCAATCAAGGAAGCACCGGCACCAAGTAACGTGACGCAGCTAAAGTCGCATTTGGGTCTTCTTACGTACTACGGGAAGTTCCTACCGGCACTGTCGACAACTTTGGCTCCACTATACGATTTGTTGAGGAAGGACACTCAATGGAGATGGACTAAAACGGAAAAGTCTGCCTTTGAGAACTCTAAAGACTTACCCATGTCTTCCCAAGTGTTGTGTCATTATGATCCTACAAAAGAATTAACATTGTCTTGTGATGCATCCCCTTATGGGGTTGGCGCTGTGTTAGCACACAAAATGAAAAACGGCTCAGAGCAACCGATTGGATTTGCTTAACGCACATTGTCGAGCGCGGAAAGAATTATGCGCAAATTGAAAAAGAGAGTTTAGCATGTGTATTTGGCGTAAAGAAATCTCATTCGTATCTTATGGGCGACATTTTACGTTGGTCACAGATCAAAAGCCGCTGCTTGGTTTGTTCACTGAGGGGCCGCGCAATACCACCGCAGGCATCAGCGTGCATTCAGCGTTGGGCTCTCACTCTTGCTATGTATGAATACAACTTCAAATTCAAACCAACAGATGCACATGGTAATACCGACGCAATGAGTCGAATTCCATTACCAGAACGGTCAAGAGTGATCCAGTAGCCCCAGAGATAGTACTTGCACTGAATATTCTTGATGAATGCCCAGTTACATCAAGTCAAGTACGCAAAAGTAGTAGACGTGATCCAACATTATCTAATGTATTGGGTTTTGTATAATTTGGTTTGCCAGAGCAACGTAATGAGGCCTTTAAACCGTATTACCAATGACGTAATGAATTGTTCGTAGAGGATGGATGCTTACTCTAGGGCAACATAGTGATAATCCATCCTCTGCTCCGTAAACCAATATTGAAAGATCTACATGATTGGTATGTGGAAGGGTCACGCATGAAAAGTTTTGCCAGTGGATTTGTTTGGTGGCCTAACTTGGATAGTGAAATTGAAAAGTTAGTGAAAGAATGCCCGGTCTGTCAAGAAAGCAGACCTAATGCCCCTAAAGCAGCATTGTATTCATGGTCACAACCCAATTGACCATGGTCCAGAATTCATATATATTTTGCTAGACCGTTCATGGGACACATGTTGTTGGTTATAGTTGATGCTTACTCAAAATGGATCGAAGTTCATGTAATAAATAACTCAACTACCAAATCCAGCATACAAAATTTGCGTGAAACTTTTTCACAATTGGGAGTACCTGAAATGATAGTGATAATGGATCATGTTTCACAAGCTCACAGTTTAAAATGTTTTGTTAAATGAATGGCCCAAACTGTCAAACAAGAGAATGAGAGAGGGAAACTTACAGGACAAAGTATCCCGATTTCTGTTCAAATGCAGAATAACCCCTCAAACTACGACAGGAGACTCTCAGTCACAATTGTTAATGGGTCGCTCCTAACGTTTTTTTTATGGACCTGCACCACCCAAACTTATATCAGAGAATACAAGCAAAACAGGAACAGCAAAAGAGGAAACATGATAAGTCGAGTGTCATTCGATCATTAGAGTGAGAATGGTGATAACATTTTTGCTTAGAACTTTGCGATCAGAGGCCAAAGTGGCACATTGGTCACAAGGTTAAGCTAGAAAATGGTAACGTGGTAAGACGACATCAACATCAGATTTGGAAATGCCATTTGCGTAACTCAGTTAATCCATTACCAAATACGGACACCAACATTCAACCGCCTTCAATCATAGAGATTGATGCAAATAAATTTCTCCTAGCAGATGATTCTGATTCTGACACAGAACCAACTCAAGCAGTTGGTGATTTGCCGAAGCTTATGACGTTGAGTCACATGCTTCAGACGGACCTGATTTAGATAATACACCTAAGTCATACCCAAAACGTAATCACAAGAGGCCTGATTATAACCGGCCTTAATTGTTGTAAATAATATGTATATACTCATCTATAACCTTGCAACAGATAATTGCAAAACGAGAAACTTAATGTTAAAATTAAGAGGGGAGGAGTGTAATAGATTTAACTAAACGACTGGCATATATTATATGCTCTAATAGGTCACTTATTTATATATTTCATAAGATACACCTACCCCGAGGTCACCTATGTCATATCAGATATACCCGAACCACCAAATAGAAGAGAAGTATATTCTCACTAACGCGTATTGAATGTGTATTATTATTTTGTCTCACCCTGTACTGAAGCCGGATCACGACACCGGACATCTCAATAAGGTCGATAACTGAACTTAATCGATTTAGAAGAACAAAAATGAAATAATTTTCATTTTCATTACACATTACGTATATACAGCGCGTTTAGAGATGTCCGTATCGGGGTTAAAACTTTAAGGCCCCTTTTGATCCAAAAATTGGTTTTGTTACCGATAGTAGAGGTATAGCAAGTAAAAATAAAACTTGATTTTCAATTGTTCGTTCTTATACACAATTACATTTATTTGAATCTGAATATGTCTCTCTTTTTGGTTAGTTTTATAAGAGTATTCTATTCTGATTGTAGTACTGTGCCTGAAATAGTACAGTGTGTGTACAGTGTTTTGATAATTATACAAAAAGCAAACTCTATAGTCAATGATTCATTTAGTTTTCTTTTCTTTTTCTTGAATATGGATTTGTTATGAAACCTCCAGCAACTTGCAAAAAACATGTTGAATACAATTCTCTACCCAAATTCTAAAATCCCTACCTAAACTTTTGAGGTAGGGCATCTCTACCAAAAATCCAAAGCTAGTGCAAACTATGCCTGCTTTGTGTGAGGTGTGCATAAACAGGGTTCATGAAACTATCCCACTGTACGATCACAGTGCTCTAGCTTTCAATCTTTGAACTAAATAGTTTATAATACAGTAGTAGGTGTGATACAGTGTTTCCTCTAAGAAATTCCCCATTGAGTCAAAATGGCTTATATCTTACCATTTGACTCACCGTCGTCCTGGGGGAGGGGTCTAAGGGGAGCTTAGATGTGAAATGGTGCTAGAATTTTCCTCTTTTCGTGTATGCTTATAATGGGATTATGTAATGAAATTTCTTGTTTAAAGAAAAAATGGTATAGGCATATAGGCTGTTGTTGGAACTTCTCGATGAGAGTTTTAGAATCATTTCCACTGATTTTAAGTAATATCAGTGAAACAATGGGCCCAACTTTTAGCCACTTCTTTCTGAACTCTCTTGTGTTCTTCTCATTGTTCTTTGACTGTGAGTCCTGTTCGTTTCCCTCTGGTTGTCCCCGAAACCAGAAGTTAAATAACTTGCTTTGTTTTTTCTCTGGCCCCTTATCATTTGAGGGTGTCCGTTTGTTTCTACCTTCAGCCATTTTAGACGAACGTGGCAGTAGATAGACTAGGCATAATGTTAAAATTCTATTTTTGGAGTGTTCAATAAATGTGTAATTCCCATTCCTTATTACACACTGTGACCTGCTCCCGTTTACTGGCCTATATTTATTGTTACTCCTGCCCTATTCCAACAAGTTTAAACATACCTCAAGTACTTTTTCTTCTGCTGGGGGTCCTAAACACCGTCACTCTTTACTTTCTACAAAGTACTAATCCATCACTTTTACATGTTTATACACGGTCACAGTCTACGTGACTACTGATACTGTTTATGAACTCTACTCACCCAGATACTAGCTATCCAGATTTTCAACATGAATAGGCTAACTGTGTGGTAGGGTGCTTCCCTTCTGACTATAGCGTAATGGCAATGTAATGTTGTGTTTTGTTCACTCTAGATAGAAATAAAATTAGAGATGACAAAGATCACCCACTACATGGGCCACTTAATTGTATGTTGGTGAAAGCTACCAGGAATCTTAGGAACCCTCATATTTTGCCAAAATATAGAATTCAACTTTATAAGAACTCTTTCATCTACCGTGCTGCAATAAACATTCAATTTGGTAATTTGGAACCTTTCATTTCATTTTACTAATTGTTTCACCTAGTTCTAGTAATGTACATAGTTTTAACGCTTTCTTGATGTGCAGTCATTTGAACATCTTATCTATCACGGTTTTCATATATATTTTTTTAATTGTCTCACCTAGTTCTAGTAATGTACATAGTTTTAACGCTTTCTTGTTGTGCAATCATTTAAACATCTTATCTATCATGGTTTTCATATTTATTTTTTTATTTTGACATATGTACTCCTTTTTATAAATATGCTATATTTATACTGATTTCAATAAATGAAAAAAAAATGAAAAAGAAAAATATGTTTTTTTGGCGTAAAACCAAATGCAAACAGCCTTCTCTTTTATATAATAGAATACCGGGCCTTTTGCGTAGTAAAGTGATAGTCATAGATTCACAGATTAATACGTCCATCGGATGCCACGAGAAATATTTGTGTACATAGGCTATGACGTCACTGTTATAGGTTGGACGACAATTAAAACTCAGGAGTTCCTTGTAACAGCAACATGGAAACGACATTTTTGCTCTTATTTAGAAAAAGGATGTGTTGGTTGAAAGTAACAGAGGGATATGAAAACCATATTTAAAGAGTTGTTGGGTGCTAGGAGAGGTTATTTTACGAGTATACAATATACATATGACGTCACTCTTATACGTTGTACGATAATGAAAATAGAATAGTTTCTTGTCACAGCAAGATGATAACATAATTTAAATGTTCTTGCACTAACAGTATTTAGGACCAGGTAATGTTAGTTGAAGGCTATATAGGAACGTCTGAAGAATATATTAACAGTTGTGGGTGCTAAGAGAGGTGTTATGTAAAGAGTAAACAATAAACAAATAACGCCACTCTTATACGTTGTACTGTACGACAATTCAACAGAGCAGTTCCTTGTCACAGCAAGAGGATAACATAATTAAAGACAGTATTAAGAACTAGGATGGGTTGGCTGAAGTAATAGAGAAATGTCCGAAGAATATTTTAAGAGTTCTTGGATTCTTAGAGCAGTGTTATTTTTCGTAGAAAACAACAAACTTATGTTGTGTTAAAACCTAATTTGAATAAATGCATTTTTTAACAATGTCCGTCTCCTGAAGTCTGCTTCGAGACTCACCTTTAACGCAAATGTAACTGGTCAAAAACGCAGTGACCAGGAAAAAATATATATTTTAGGTTTGGGAAATGAACAAGTAGCACCTTCCCATGAGAATAGGACTGGTTGTCTCTGAGATCGTGGGGACAACTTGAAAAAAAAAAATAGTAGGTTTATTATGCACATGAATCTTGTATTAAAACCAATGGGGTAACTTAAATTTCAAGAAAAATGTAAATGATATAAATGGGTAACTAACAGATCTTATCAGAGCCGTTAAGTATAACAAGAAATCCACTGAACTTATTGGAAAATAAAATGCTTAAAAGTCCTAACGAAATAAGAAAACAATCGTAGCGCGGGTCAACGAAATACAAAGTCGCGAAATATAATTGCCTCCTTGGGTTACTTCTGGGGCAGGTTCACTCTGTTGGGGGACGTCTCTTTGGGTAGGTTGGCTCTCTGGACGGCTCTAGACCAGCCTGCTCTTCACTCCCTGGTATCTGGAGTCCATTGACCTATCAGCTGTCAATTAAGTTATTAAATAATTACCAGACACATTACTTAACCCGAATCTAAACTTATAAATGGGTCTCATCAGTGTCCTTAAATAAATTCGTAGATACACATCCATCACCAACAAAATTCCTACCAAAACAAAATAGCTATTAAACTCTCTATTTCCCCCACAGTTCTCAAAACTGAGAGAGGCTTGGAGTCAGCACATGTTTTCCTAGAAATCAAGGACCACACAAAACAATTACTATGTTTACAAAAGGTCACACCGGGCTACCTGACCTCAAACTGTTGCCCTGTAGTAGTTACCAACAGTGATACTTTAGGTAACTCCTCAATCTACCAAAGGAAGTTATTCATTGTGAAATGAATAAAACAAAATAAGAAAAAGAAAGGAAAATATCAAATGAATAAAAAAACAATTAAAGAAAATGGTAAACAAACACAACAACAAAACATTAACCAGGTTATGCTTTGGTTACACAAACAATCATTTCTGAGACTTCCTCGTCACTGTCAACATGACCAACACCCTGTTATGTGTAAACAGAATGTCTTGGGCAATAGTATTTTAATCCTTTCATCACATCTCTGTTCAGCAGCTTCTTTGGGGCGTTTTTCAGCATTTTCGATTTCGATTTATTTTCGATTTATTTTTAGACCAGTATACATATAAAATATTTATAAATAGGCGAATATCAAAAAACAGTTCTTGTTAAGATTAAACAAATGATATGGTAAATGGTAAGTGAAAGAAATAAGATTGTTAAATCATAAAATGATGAAACAGTCATTACTGAAACTATAATAAAGGTTCTAAACTATCAAATTGTTTAAACATTGCTGCACGGTATGTGAACGAATTTCTATACAGTTGAATTCTATATTTGGGCAAGATATTTGGATTTCTGAGGGTTCTTGTTGACTTCACTAGATGACTCATGAGTGGGACATGCAGTGGGTGTTTTTCGTCATTCCTGATTTTTTTGTCATTCTGACGAAGTCTCTCCTAGCAGCTCCATTTACTTCCTCTCTTAATGATTGATAGTCGATATGCAGTATTTGTGATGCATACTTAAGGAATTTTATCAGTCTGGATTGATCTTTAGCGGAAATGATGTGATACCAGACAGGTACAGCATATATAATGTGTGGCAAGATGAAAGAACGGAAAACACTCTCCTTTGCACCTTCCTTGAAGAAAGATACTACGTAAGCCAAGCTGGACAGCATGTAATACACTTTACTCAATGCCTTCGATATATGACAACTGAATGTCAGTTTATCATCTATGCATACCCCTAAGTAGTCACTCTTTGACGTTCGCTCTACCTTCGACCCATGTATTTCAACCCTACTTGATCCTGCCGATAAGAGACCTTCGTGCTTTATGCTAGCGTTAGCAAAGCACATTTCCTTGGACTTTGCTGGATTGAGCAGTAGATTCTTCCGATCACAGGTTGAGACTATATCATTCACTGAACTCTGATAATTTGACTGATCTTTGGCAAACGAACTCTTCGATATTCCACAAGATATTGCGGTGTCGTCAGCATATTTCGTGACTGAGAGATGGTCATTAGATCTAATCTCATCAGTGTATAAAGTGAACAATATAGCAGACAATGGGCCTCCCTGGGGCACACCAACTCTGATATCAGGGTCTCGTGTCTGACACTGAGACAGCTGTTTTGTCTGCCCGCTACCAGATCTTCTTTCTTTCGAAGACTAGAGTCCTGATATTCCGCAAGTTTTTGTTTTGCCAGAGAAATCTCTAGAGAGGAAGCACTGCAAATATCCTTTTCTTTGGCGACGATGGGCCTGCACTTTCATATGCAACAAATCAAAACCAAATTTGTTTGGTTGAAACAGTATTTTGAATTGTCCTGTCGATCACACTGTGGTTCACATTAATTGTCTACACTGGAACTCAACTGACTAATAAGCCATCTGATATTCCATTTATTTCAGTGTAAGCATGGGCGGCGATCCGTTCTTCCGGGGGGGGGGGGGGGGAATATGACCTTGTTGACTATCTAAGCGTAGCGCCACGTTAGGTTGGCGCGAAGCGTACAAGAAAATTTTGGGATTTGCAAACCCTCTAGATGGCTGGAAACGGCACTTCCCGAGGTTTCCAAGCGGCATATACCCAACTTTAAAATAGGGATATCATGTCCGAAATATCTCAAAATCAGGATCCAAAATGCTTTTTTTTATTTTAAATTTCGGGTGTTATTTTGGGAAAATTGCCCCTGTCAATCTTGTTTCAGGCGCTACGTTAGAATGTTCGAGAGCTCTTTTATATTATTCGATGATGATTATAGGCCTATACACATGCAATACACAATTACACATAGTTACAGTCCGTTTGCTTTTTAGCTAGGAAAAACCTGATGAGTTGAACTTAGGGAATAACGCGACGACCTAGCAAATGTAGGCTAAATTGGCCGGGCAGTACGATGGTAGAGTGCTCGCCTGCGGTGACAATTGGAGGTCCCTGGTTCAAACTTCGGTAACAACATCTGATACCAAAACTTCCCTCCACTCCTACAAACATACTTAGTGGCCTGTATATCAGCTACATTACACGCTACATTTGTTTGTGTGTGTGCCGGTGTGGCAGTAATGAGTGTCCGTGCGTCCGTAGGACACCCATTACTAGGATATAGTGTCCACTTTGAGTGAATAGTGTCTTACGGACACTTTCCCTTGCTTTCTACGCCACCGTGGAAAGTGTCCAGGTTCTCTTTAAAGAGCTTTAACGTGATTCTGTTGAGTGATAAACGTTTCTGGCCCTATCTACTTTCCCTTACTACCTACCTATAAGGAGGTAATTTACCAGCAAAGACCAAGTTGACAATGATATATCGGTCAGCATGCACCCTCAAAACTCGGTTAAAGCATAACTAATACTTCGAGCGTCGACTGTTGTGGGAAGGAGGCGGCAAAATGTTATTATTCTCATGGAGAATACACTCCAGAGGGACGCTGTCCGCTATATTTCGATCGTCGACTGTCAGAAGGCTGCATAATGTTAAATTTTTCTTCTGAACTAATTAGTCATGTCTGTCTGACTCTGCTGCTTATCAATCGTTACTACTATTAGGGTAGTTGTTTGGATGGTCGGAATTTCTAAACGTTGGAGAAAGATCAACCATGTAGGTCGAAGGCAAATGTATTTCAACCGATACGCGGCGACGGAAAGTTCCCCGCCATCCGGAGCATGGAGGTCAAATCCGGGGTCAGAGTCAATATATTTTATTCAGTACGCGGGAAATGTGGAAATCTCCCGCTCTACGTTCTAGGTGTGACAAAGTTTTCATTTCACGCATGCGTATTTGCATTCTACTGTAAAAAGTATACTATACTCAGTGAAGTAAGCCGTCTACGTCGTTAACGTTGCATGTCGCATATTTGTAGTTGCATATTTGCACGCACAGTAATTGTACCCTTCGGTTAAGCATTAAGAGTTGAGACCGTTAACTTACTTAGCCCGATCTGATATTACAAGATGACTTCTCCTGAGATGGATACCGATGACGAGCATGGGCGTCAATCTAGGGGGGACGGGGGGACACGTCCCCCCCCCCCACATTTCGATGGGTAGGGGACACAATATGAAATGTCCCCCCACACATTTGGAAAAAGAGTAGTGTCGTGGCTCTATTTGGTTAGAGCTTACACATCTCAGGATTCATATCATCGAATATCACTCAATGTTGCTGAATGGAGAATTCAACCCAGATCTCGTGAGTTGGTACCCTGAGCTCTCTGACAATCTTAAGCTTAGTCTGCCTTTCTTTCGAGGCCAGTTCCGGTCGTCGTCTCTTGAAGGGTAAACACAAATATTCAAGTTGATGAATCCGGAACAAAGAAAATTCGGAACAAAAGTGCAGTCGCGAAAGATTGGGTTTCTGACTGACACTGACCGTATCGTTGACGAGTAGCGCGAGGGTGGGGGTTA
>KN893607.1:0-12112 GCA_000934455.1 Apostichopus parvimensis | reverse complement strand
ATTAGTTACTTATTTCAATTATTAATAATGGCGTATGAGGAAATGCACCATTTTATGGTATGACTCCCAGGACGGCAAGTCGAGAAACTCACATGCAGTCGCAGCGGATAGCTTCATTCGCCTATATGTCCGGGGACATTTTGGGACATCGTTCCTCTAGGCCAGGGGTGGGCAACCTAAGGACCGCAGGCCACATGCGGCCCGTCAGTGATTTTTTACATCATCACAAAAAACGAACTAGCTGCTTAGAATTTATCTGCACTAATGATGCTGTCAGGTAGGTCTATTATCACCATTAATTATCAACTGGACTGTATTGACATTATGTTTTTGTGAATACAGATTAGTACACACACCTATTGCTTGAACGTCCTCGGAAGCAAAGGTTTGAAATCAACAGCAGGTCGTTGGTTAGGTGCGGCCCTGTCAATCTTTCACTTCTAAAATCTGGCCCAGTTTCAATTCGGATAATTTATGTTTTAATTTTGCTTTTGGGTGGGTTGACCCTTTTCGCTAGCTTCAAATAAGTTCAGGATAAACATTGTCTCTATGGTATACAATTGAAACACTGAATGCTAATCTACGGAAGCTTAAAAGTGCCATCAACATAAGAAAAACTTTGTCCCATAAGGTGACATTTTTCAGTAAATTGTTGAGATAACAAGATAAAATCTTATAAAAAATCTGATTTTTTTTTTTGGATTGCTCAGTTGCTTTAACTGAGCAATTGAACAATTTTCTCAAAAATGTTTAATTGACAACTCATCATATCTTGTCAATTGGACATTTTGCTGCCAAATGTTCAATTGTTCACTTCATTCCATCTGAGCAATTGAAACATTTTCTGCAAAATGTTTAATTGACAACTTATCTTATATCGTCAATTTGACATTTTTTGGCAAAAGGTTCAATTGTTCACTTCATTCCAACTGAGCAATTGAAAAAATTGTCTGCAAAATGTTTAATTGACAACTTATCGTATCTCGTCATCTCAACATTTCTCTGCAAAATGTTTAATTGTTCACTTCATTCCAAATGCTCAGTTGGAATGAAGTGAACAATTGATTTTTGTTCATGCATTGACCGTACACATAGAGTCGGCAAGCCAACAACCACTGGTCGTCCCAGGGCCCTCTGGGATTGTAATAGCTGAGGACTTGACCCACCGAAACCACCTCCTGAAAAATACGAAGGCGCACGACAAGGTCGAGAACTGCTGGACGTGGGACGGGCGTATAATCGCCAATGTGATGACAGAAACTGGAACATCAAAAGTAATAATTTCTAATACAAACGATCTTCTCAAACTTTAACATTCATGCATCCAAGAGGATAATGTATTTAAAGTACAGTTGGCATAAACCACGTGGTTTATTTTGATTTTTGTTTAGTATGATAGTTTTTATCATGATATCTCATGACTTTTTTACTTTCTTCTACATGTTGGCGACAGAATGGGTTATGATTTATAATTGCGCAAATTATTCTATTTTTATATACATATTACATACATCAATTAAAAATTGGCATATATTTCTCAAAGTATTACATAAACAGAGAATTATAAAATTAATAATGTAAACGAGTTCCAGGAGAACAATACCATAACTTGCGAGTATTATACCGACCAGACTTATAATAATACTTTTAAAATTAACACACATCATGCATCTATAATGCATATAAATTCCAGAAGTCTTTCCAAAAATTTTGATTCTATTATGGCCTTTTAGCATTCTATTGAAATTTCAAATTCTCATTTACTGCAATAACAGAGACATGGCTTAACGATGGTTTTAGTAGTTTTTATACTTTAGAAGGTTATACATTTGTTCACAAGGAGAGAGATGATCGTCGTGGTGGTGGTGTAGGTATTTTTGTGAGAAATGACTTAAGTAGCCCTATGGATATCAGTGCTGAGTCTTTATTTATAGAAGCAACAAATATGAAAGCTAAAAATATTATTATTGTATGTATATATAGGCCTCCAGATAGCAACTCTCGTGTGTTTAATGAAAATTTAGGTCACTGCCTGGGATTGCTCTCCAATGATGACAAAACGTATTATTTTGCAGGGGACTTTAATATAGACCTACTCAAACTTGGTGAAAGAGGTATAGTTGATGATTTTATTAACACATTTTCATCATATGGGTTGTATCCTACAATCAGTAATGCTACTAGAGTTACCCAATACAGTACTTCATTAATTGATAATATCTTTACGAATGATATTTGTCACTCTATTAAAACTGGTATTTTAATCTCTGATATTTCTGATCATTTTCCAATTTTCGTAAATTCTAGTAATAATTATACAATTTCTCAGTAATGTAATAATTATACACATAATACATGTCCTAATAATATTACTTTATTACAACACGAATTGTCGGCCGTTAACTGGGATAGTGTTCCCTCTAAATATCATATACCAATTTTATCCACATAGTTATGGATGCTTTTTGTCGTTGCTGTCCATTAACCAAGACGAATAAACGCCATAATATATCTCTCTCCTTGGATTACACCTGCAATTTTGAAATCGATTAAACATAAGAACAAGCTCTCTATGTTAAATATAAAGAAAATTATTCCAATAAGCGTAAAAGAGTGTATACAGAAATGTACTCACAAAAGTAGTTAAAACTGCTAAGAAAATGCATAATAAAAATCTTATTGAAAGTAATAAAGATGACACTTCCAAATTATGGAAGGTTATTAACAATATACTAGGTAAAAATGTTAGCATTAATTGTAATAAAGATTTTATAAACGTTCCAAATTAGGGGGCGCTCGTCAGGCAGGCGAGCAACAAAATGGCGCTATACAGAGCGCTGCTGGAGAGAACGACGGCAGCAAAGTAGGCCAAGTTCTGTTATTTCTTCAGCAAGTTACTGTCGTTAATGTTAATGACTTGTTGGGTGAGTGTTGTACAATTGTCTTCTTGTATTGGTTTTCCGATATGTACACTGGGTTTACTATACGAGTTGTACTTTATTGAGCCGTGTAGACACGCTTTAATAATCTAATTCTAGTTTACGTACGCCTCGGGCCATTCACGGCAGAAAGGCCCATGTGTTTCATGATTAGCTTGTTTGTAATGGCTGTCATTCTGCGCTGTGTATCGGTTTCTGGTTCTCTGTCGAGCCTAAAACTGTGGAATTACCGTTATTTTGACCTCAATATATTACTGATTATTTGTGATTGTAAGGGTGTTTTCAGTAATGAGTGTTTAGACCAATCTACGATGATTTGTAACTTGTGAGGGACTTAGAATTTGTTGTTATAGACCTGTTGTCAAGACACGTTACGCAACTCAATGTTGAAGGTCATGAATATTCATGAGTTCGAATCGAAGCTAGCTGAGATTTCGGCAGCAAACTGAAGTTAGACTGTTTATGACGTTGCAGGTTGAATTTAGCCCTGATCGTTGAATTAGCCTATTGATTGTAGTGTTAATTTAAGAAATCTGTTCATTAAAAGCTTATTATGTTTACATGAGTTGCTGTTGTATGTATTTATGATACTGTACATTTGTATTACAGGTTTACCGAATATACCGAAACTATACCGTACTGAACCTTTGTGTGACCGTGAACCACATCGGTATTCTGAAACTGTCGTTAGTCGCATCCGGTCACATTAGTAAGTTAATTGTATATTGTTCTTTAAAAGGGGTTTGCGCTTAATTATGCGAATGTCTGAAAGTCAGGTAATTGGTAAGCCTTGTGAGGGCGCCATACAGTTTAATGGAAGAGGTTGTATGTTTACTGGTTTTTTATCACTGTTCAAGAATATGAAGCTTTTATGCTAAATTCAGGGGGGTTTAAAGCGATATGCTGATTCAATGTTGATTCAAGAAGAATCGACTGAAGTCTTGAAGAGTTTTGTTGGACACAATTTATTAAGATTACTTACTTAAATTTGTTCCTTTTTTCCCTTTTCTTTTCAGAATTGAATAAACAGCGATCATTATATGATCCAAAATATATCTATACACGACCGGCTGTGACTGCTTCATTTTTTCTTTTCTTCGACCCTTTCAATATTACTAATGCTAACGATGTGGCTGACGGTTTTATTAATTATTTTTCGTCCATTGCGAACACTTTGACTGATAAGATTCCTTTAAGTCACAGTAATCCCTTGCATGACATTAATAATGATATAAAGCAGTCGTTTATGATGCTTCCAACCTGCACTGAGGAGGTAAACGGCTATTTTATTAGGTTTAAAAGTGGTAAAAGTCCAGGTCATGATAAAATTACCAATAATGTTATAAAGCATATTAATGATTTTATCGCGGCTCCGCTTGCTCACATTATTAATTGTTCGTTTTCTAGTGGAATATTTCCATCAGAGTTAAAAGTTGCCAAAATTTTTCCTATTTTCAAATCTGGAGACCATAAGTTGTTTTCTAATTATAGACCTGTCTCACTTTAACCACTATTTCCAAAATTGTTGAACGACTTGTGTATGACAGATTGATTAAATTCATTGAGAAGCACAACATTTTAAATGAACATCAGTATGGTTTTCGGAAAAACTATTCAACTTATCTGGCAGCTATCGACTTAATTGATAGTATATCATGTGGCTTAGATAATAAGATGTCTACTGTTGGTATTTTTATTGATTTATCAAAGGCTTTCGATACCATTGATCATTCTATTTTATTAATGAAGCTTCTTGCTTATGGAGTACGTGGAATTTCCTATAACTGGTTTCAAAGTTATCTAAGTAATCGTATAAACTATGTATATTATAACGGAGTTACATCTGCAAGGCCCATTTGTAATGTTGGTGTTCCACAGGGTTGTATTTTAGGCCCACTTCTTTTTCTTATATACAATAATAATATTTCTCATTCTTCTACTAAGGGAAACTTTGTTTTATTTGCTGATGACACTACAATCTTATTTCAGAAGGATAATATAACTGATGCAATTCTAGAAGCCGAAAAAGAGTTTACTCATATTAATAACTGGCTTAATGCAAATAAGTTGTCTCTGAATTTATTAAAAGCTAATATTCTTATATTCAACAATAAATTACATGATACTACTAACATTCCCATCAATATTGATGGCACTATTGTATTAACCACGGCAACTACTAAGTTTTTCGGTACTATTATCGATTGTAACCTTCACTGGAAAAATCCTATTTCAAATATCTGTAGTAAAATTGCCGGTGCAAATGGAATTATTTATAGATTAAAACATGTTCTTCCGAAAGATACATTATTGACTTTATATAATACTCTAATACTTCCACACCTGAATTATAATTTACTTGCTTGGGGAGGTGCAAATCAATGACTGTTGCATAATTTATATATACTGCAAAAACCTGCATTTCGTAACATTTGTATTGCGCCGTATATTGCTCACTCGGGTCCTTTTTTTAAGAGTCTGAACGTCTTAACTATTTTTGATTTATTTGATTATCAGCTAGGTATTTTTATGTTTAAGTTTAATAATGGAAATCTTCCTCCTATTTACAACTCATATTTTCATTATAGATATGCATCATTACAACACTAGATCGATGTATTCTCTAAACATTCCATATTCAAGAACTAGACACAGTCCCAGATTCGCTCAAGTGGTGTTACTCTCTGGAATTCACTCTCATCTAATCTCACTGAATTGAATATTACTTTATATACTTTTAAATATAGGTTGAGGAAAAATTGATGTCGACTTCATATTACATATAATTACATGCATATTTAGACCAATCTTTAATGTTGCTGTTATTCTTTTGTTATTAGCACATTTCTAATTATTTTCTTTATTTCTTTTCCTTTCTTTATTGTAAAGGGTCAGACTCGAAAAGCTTTGCTTATTCTGACTCCTCTACCCATCATATGTATATATATACTGATTATTGCATACAATTTATTATATGTAAGTATATTCATTTACTAATAATCGAATATAATTTGTTGAAAAATAAAAAGTTTTCCCCTTTGTAACATTAACATAGCTTTTGTAGTTAGTAGTCTATGTAGCCTTCAAGCAGATAACTATACTCAGTTGCTTACTTGCTTAACCAGAGTGATTAATAAGTTTGTGAAGTGAGGGTCAGTGGTACAAATGTATCGAAAAAGCTCGGAACAAAAGTGCAGTCGCGAAAGATGGGGTGTCTGACTGACACTGACTGTATCGTTGACGAATAGTGCGGGTAGGGGGGGGGGGGGGGCAGCAATCGGAATTTTCTGGCTCCAAAACCCGTCCAGTTGGAATTTCAGCCACTACACCCCCTAATCATCAGGCCTTAGCTACGTCCCTGAGTGTAGGCAATGCATCAGTGCACGTTACGCAATATGAGAGCTAAATTTGCGTGACTGTATTAAAAACATAGCTACGGTACAGTGAACGATCGCTAATTTAACATTTCTGACGATAAATTGGAAACAATTGACAGTAATAATTTCTTCACTTCAAGTGGAAGATCTGAACACCATGTCTTTGAAAGTTGTTTTTTCATTTACACTGTATAAAATTCAGGAGACAATGAAACCCATTTTTCTCTCTCCACCTCTCTCTCCGCCTCTCTCTCTCTCTCTCTCTGAACGCCAGTGCGTCAAATCGGCAAGCCATTGCGTCAAAATCGCGTCATAGCGGAAACACTGGTGTGATAGTCATCTCCGTGAAAGTGTTATGCGGTAGCCATGATTTAACTCCCATTTTCCAATAAAAAACAGTTTTCTATAATATTTGTTACATTTCAAACGTAGTGAAAACATTAGTATATTGAAGTAGTTATGAGGATTGAATCATCTAGGTTTTAGTCTTTACTACCCTAACACAGTTAAATATTTTCTGGAAAATGTTTCTATGTGTTGCTTTACTTAAGTATACACAATATCTGTCAATTTCTAAAGTTGCTTCGCATCACGGTTCCCGCTGCAATGTTTGCTATGAATTGTTTTGCTGGATGCTAATGTTCCTTCTGCGTGTCCAAGATGTAAAGGTATATTTTATGTGATTGAATTTGCCATACCATCTGACAATCTAAGCATGTGAAAATCCACCCTTTAGTAGCACGGACGTGCACTGATGGACACTGGCCGTCTCTGCACCGTTAAAGGTTATTAGTTTGGAAAGTGAGCTTGTATATTACGTAACTATTTCCCTCTCAAGTAGCGTGATTCGCCTTAGCCATGCACGCAAATGAAACATAATTTTTACGTTTGATGATTGTTTTAATATTTTAAGAGTCTTAGCTGGATCATTTATACCCTCTTACGTGGTTGAATTTACCAATTTGATGCAGTATTCATCAAAATAGGTCAGTTTGAGAAGTTTAATTCTGATCTGAACGTTCAAATTGTGCCGATCTCTCAGCGTGCACCATAGAAAGGAAAGCCCGCGCATTTCAGTTCCGGCGCGACCTGCGAAACCCGGCGACCGTGAATCTGATTCACTACAGCGTTGTAAACACTTGACCTTGGTCTAAAGATTTGGTCGCTATCAAGTTAAAATTGGAATTAAATCCCCTTATTTGTGTGTCGGCCCTTTGATCAAGTAGAAGGAGGGTACAGAAGAGGCTTTGGTTGAAGAGGTGAGTACTACGCTATGTAGCCTAGGACTAGGCTACGCTATCTAGCCTAGGCTTGCCCTGTATCACATCACTCCAATCCTTGTTTCATTTCAGGTTTGTCAAACTTACTAATATTAGGCGAAGCGTAGTCGTAACGTAAGTTTAGATTAACTAAAATGTTAGGCCTAAACGAGTAAATTGCTAAGGAAGCTTAGATTTAGGCTAGGTCTTATGCCTTTGTTTATTTTTTGCATCCGCGAAATTTGTAGCCATGTGCATCACAGTATTCTTTGTGTATTATAGCATAGGCCTCGCCTAATACTAAGTACACTAGCCGAGGCCTACTTGTACTAGCTTTGCAAGTACTACAGTACTAGCTTAGGCTAGAACTACAAGTAGTGTGAATGAGTTTAACAATGTTTGGACAAGTACTTTAAGCATTATAATTGGTTCTGATCTTTTGTGTCTTCAGGTTTTTTCTCTGCCATATGGTCATTGATGTGTATTTGACTGTCCCTCCTGATGCTTTTCTTTTCTACTATTATTAGTTAATTACTTAAAACAAAAAAATAACTTATCTAAACTAACTAGGCTAGGCGGGGTCTTACTAGCCGTGACCTAGCCAAGGTGGAGCCTAATTAAAATCACTATTCACTTGAAACGGGTACTTTCCAATTGTTCTCAGTCATTATCAATGAACAATCAAGGTGACTGAATGTCTAGAGCTGAGGTAAGTTGACCGAAGGTGACCATATTTGAATATCTGGCATATTTAGGGCCAATGCAATTTCGATGCATGCACAAAATGAGGGCATCCATCATAGTAAACTCTAGGCTCTGACTAGGCTAAGCCTAGTTCCATGTGCAAGGTCAGTTTTAAGTCTTCATGGCTTGTAAGACCATTTGTATAGACCTACAGGAAAAAGCACTTTGCTTGTGATAAGAGTTGAAGTTGGGCTGACATATTTTTTATCTAACGATAATTAATAGTTGTTCTAAAGTCCCTACTGTATATTCTGGTGGTACTGCCTGCCACATTGCAGATAAACTAATTGTTCTGTTAAATAACAGAATACCAAGATCTCTCACTTTTTGGCAAGGGGCACAATTCTCAAGAGTAATCAGCCACCAACAAGTTTTAAACAAATGAGCTAAATGATTAATTTACAGGAGGGGGAGGCTTGTGACTACCACTGTACTCTATTGTACCGTGTATAATTTTAAATTTTGGGCTCAAATCCCTTTGAATTAATGCATGACGCCTCTCCATTCTCCACTTTTGAAAAGGGATTGTATCTTGTGACCATAGGTGCAGCAGGACAGGAGGATTGGGAAGGGGTGGGTGGGGGGACATATTGATATTTCAATGAAAACATGGGCAATGTGCTGTTATCTCTGGTAGGGTCAAATAGAACCCATTCATTAATGAGAAAACCATATTGACTTTTACTTTTCACTTGGCACAGTTGAGAACTAGAGTACCACAAAAATCTTCGGGCAAATCATTACAACCCCACCCCTACCAACCTAATGGAATTGGGCCCATACAAAAGAAAACTTTGAAACTAAAAGTCAAGTCACAGATTATGATCTTTACCCACTGTTCATTTATTGCTTGTTTTTCTTGTAGAACTAACTGTTGGCCTTGAGAGGAATAGAGAAGGAGAAAGTAAAAAGGAGCTAAAGTAAGCAAATTAAGTAAAAAATTTACGCTCCACTTCTGAAGAAGTAAGTTGTGACAGAAAAGTTCTGTCATGGATGGCAGAAAGCTACTTGGAATAATGTCCTTCTCCATTTCCCGGTAGTAGCCAGTGCTCGAAAAGCCAACAAAGTGGTTGGAAGGCTTCAACTACCAGCGCATAAACTGCGTGAAAAAAGTACAGGTGATGGCACTCCTTGAAATACAGGGTGCATATGTAATATTAAAAAACAACATTGAGGATAAACTTTTGGATGGGTTTATGGAGTGGAGGAAACTAATATTTTCATTTGCATGTGACCCATTTTATTGAGACAATGAAGATAGTACTGACCATCTCGTGCGGTGTGAGGATCATGGCTTTCATTTTATTTGCCAGCAGTCAACCACCAACACCTTCCTTTCCTCTTAAGTTTAAATACCCTAAGAATAGGCTGCTTTAGTGTTATTGGATTATACAACTATTGACAGGACTATCCAACAAAATAGTCTAATGTAAAATTCAAATGTCGTTTGCATAAGGAGACTGTTTTGTGTGAGAGCTTTGAGGCAGCACATACCACATTGTCACATGCTTTTTGTTTTTGTAGTCAATCGCTGAATACTGTATCATTGTGTAGTAGGTCTGGTTGCCCTTTTTCACACTGAAGGTATGGCAATTCTCCAATTTCTATTATTCTGCAATAACAAGTAAATTTGCCCCGACCCTCCCCAAACCCACAAACCCATAGCTACAGTACAAGTATATTATCTAGACTAGTCTACAGTGAATCTCATTGAATGACACAAATGTCAGTAGGTTTATCCCAAGATAGGTCTATGTATAGTAGTTAAGTTAATATGGTTGGCCTAAGGTATTGTCATGCAACTGGAATAAGTGACAGTGTGAAGGCAGCACACAGCATCTTATGGAACGCGAAAAGGACCACAACATAAGATGATGTTAATGATGATCTAATTTTATACGATCATGTACTGAAAACTTACGGTCATGTACTAGAAATACACGATCATGTACTAAAAATTTACGATCATGTACCAAACATATACGATCATGTACTAAAAGTATACGATCATGTTCTAAACATATACGATCATGTACTACAAAACGTACGATGTACATCAAAACAAATACGATCATGTACTAATAATGTTATGTTAAAAAAAAGTGGCGTCTGCATACGCGTATGTATATTCATATGTGGCGTCTGCAAACGCGTATGAATATTCAGTTTCAACTAATTAAAAACTATTAGGGGCGGGGCTTCGGTATCAACTTTGATATTCCTAGGGGTACGGTTTTTTGTAATCAACGGGTAGCATACTATATTATTCATTTGAAGTGAGTAATAATCACTGAGGATTGGCTGTAATAATAGCTATGTGTATGAATATTTAGCAGACCGCGAAAATTGTTTCGGCATTTGCACAAAAGAATTTCATGGCCCAGGTCACTTAATTCTCTCTTAAGGTCCATTGGTGCCAACTGTGCCATATTCATCAATCACACTGACCGGTAAGGCATATTTCTAGCAGATTCAGAGTGAGACTGAGAGAATAGGGCTTAATAATAATTAAACTATGTAGCCTAGGCATAAGGCTGTAGTTTAGTCTTTAAGTTTTATTGTACTTTGCAGCCTAGTAGGCCTAGGCCTAAGTTAGTAACTAGTATACTAGGAGGCCAAATTACCAGCCTGGGCCTATACAGTGTACTACTGTATAGCCTTGCCCTTGGCTAGGCCTCTAGTAGCCTTGTTTTAAGTAAGATTAACTGTTAGTGTTACGGTAGGCCAGCTTTAGCGATACTTACTGGGCCTAGCTTAGTACTACTACTAGTGGGCCTATTATTGGTAATTTTTTAATTCCAAAGTAACCTAGCCTTTGCCTATATCACATCACATCAGATTCAATGTTGTTGGTTATTGGCCATTTCATCGCTCAAATAAAACTATAGTTCATCAAATGCCAAAAATGTCGTAATTGGTATAAATGCCTCTGCAGTTGTAACATAAACAAGAACAATTGACGACATGCAGATTGCTATACTACTACTAGTAGTACTAACTTGTTAGTAAAGTAAACTCTGCACTGTACGTAGGAATTGCCTTAGGCCTTAAAGTTATGCGCCCCTTGCTAGTTATGATATGCTCACCAGTTACAACTGAAGTAACATCCTTCTTCCTAATTCCCAAGGATAACCTAATGCGTTTCAAAGTTGTTACGCCTATATCGAGCTAATCTGCCATTTCCTTATTAGTAAAGCCCATTTTAACAAACTCCTCTATTCGTTTTTCTGTAGCATCTTGGGAATCCATTTCTTATAGCTAGTAGGGTAACTGAAGGGAAAATGGACCACTTAAGGTATTTTTCAGTAATTATTTTTTATAGATAGTGGCCTGGAGGAACTTTTTTTGGCCATGTATAGTTGACATCATTGTCAATCAAGTTTTGGTTTTGGTTGGTTCACTGAGTTCATTGTTTGACCTAGACAGGGGGTCAAAAGTCGATGGTCATTGTAGTCCATTTTCCCTGCATGTGCAGGTAATATGGACCACAACACACTTGCCGTAGTCCATTTTACCTGCATGGACAGGTAATGCAGAAAAATGAGATCATTATCAAAGTTATGTATAGAGCATGGTGATTTTTTATTTTAAGTAATACATGTAGTTAACAAGTATTTAAGTAACAGTTAACAAGTAAGTGACAGGTAACAGCTGTAACGCACACAAAACGTCACAAAATATCATCCACGAAAAAAAGGGGTTCATTGTTTATTTGTTACATTGCATTCTGAATGTTTGAAATTGTGTAACTATAGTACATTTAATTTCAATATCCCTTTTGCACTAGTTAGTA
>KN893605.1:10991-21234 GCA_000934455.1 Apostichopus parvimensis | reverse complement strand
GCATCCTGTTGACCTATTTATGAATGAATCACTAAATGGACTTACTATGTTGAATGATTGATTCCTGCAGGCCTACTTGACACAGTCATCTCAGCTTTATTTGGAGACAGCACTGCCATCCCTTGGAGATGTATTTTGCATCGCTCAGTCATATAGAGCAGAACAATCGAGGACAAGACGTCATCTAGCAGAGTGAGTCTGTTCTTTAAGGAGAAGAATGTTTGTAGAGAGATGTATGGATATCATGGCTAAATGATGAATTGATCTACTAGGAGCGAAACCCAACAGCTTTGTAACACTGACCATGTCTACTGACTTCAAGGTCTTCCGTAATCTCCAGAAATTCAAACTTGAAACACTTTTATGTTAATGTGAGAGTAGAGTTGGGATATATTTAAATGTTTTGGTCAGTTAGGCTGTTTCATCAGTGTTATTAACTTCTTAACCATAGCCAACTAGTTACATTTTCAATCATATTTTATTTTGCAACGCCATGTGTACTGCCTTCTTTCAGGACACTTGTTTGAACATGAGCTACCAAAGCTCCTTAAACTGCAGATGGAAACCAGACCTAAATTGATATTATTCTTTCATTAGGTATACACACATAGAAGCAGAGTGCCCTTTCATAAGCTTTGATGACTTATTGGAGAGAATTGAAGATCTGGTATGTGACACAGTCGACAGAATCCTCAAGACTCCTGCTGGTGAAATCATCAAAGAAATGAACCCTGTAAGTATTGTGGCCAGTAGTAAGCCCTGCCTTGCAAAGCATGAAGAATAAAGTTCAGCATAGCTGTGGATCATTAAATGTGAATAGGTTTAATACTCAATGGGCACACCATCTGATGTACAACCGTGGAGCATGTAGTGAGGTTCCAGAGGAATGGTTTCAGTGTTTGCCTACCGATGCCCTTTATTTGTGCAGGTTTGAAATGCTGCAAAGGAGAACACTACACTAGGAGGCATTTTGTTAGATTAGTCAGTGGTTAAAACTACTATAGATATCATCAGTGTATATAAGTATGTCATTGCCTGCCACATGTTGCTGCTTGCTTTCCTTTGTATTTTTAATACAAAGTACAGTTAATCATGTGTTAGCTTCCACCCATTTCAGTTGACTCTGGGCATTTCTTATTCTTTGAGTCTAGTATGGTTTGCAATGACTGTGGAGTGTCCCTAACCTTTTACACTGTTGCTCTCCAATATATATAGGACTTCAAGCCACCGAAGCGACCATTCAAGCGAATGGACTACTCTGATGCCATAGTCTACCTAAAAGAACAGGATATCAGAAAAGAAGATGGAACATTTTATGAGTTTGGTGAGGTAAGTGATATCATGGTAGTAACAATTGTGTTAATAATGGGTTTACATGAATTGTGGGTAACTTTAAATACTCTACTAGAATAATGCTTGTCATCCCAGATGTCACATTATTCTCTGCCAGGAAATTTTTTACAAGATATCATCTTGTTTTCTCAAAATTTTTGATGTCTCTTCAGAGCTCAAATTTAACGGTCGTCTGATCACCCCAGAAGACCAAAAATCACGTTGGACAACCTAATACCCTGCTTAGGTTGTCCAACGGACGACTAGCTTATTTGTCGTAACTGTTCAACACTTCAATCAAAACTTGGAAAATCCCTATTCTTTAAAATGTAATCTGCCAAGAAAAAGAAAATAGCTTGTTGGTATTGCCCTCCATTCATATTAGAAACAACGTAAGAAATAAATCACAGTTTGAATCCAGCAGGCCCAGCGTATAAGAAGGCCTAACCAATCTCTATATGGAACAAGAGAACAGCATGATAGGGCCCCTTTAAACAGACAAAGTTAAAAGCCTAAATCATTATACCAACTGAATATACAACACTTGATTTCAGTGAATAAATAAATGAAAAATTGTGATACCAACCTTTTACAATCTTTATTTTTTTGGTGCTTCATTTGGACAACCAAAAAATCCTTCGGACAACTGAATATGAAGGCAAGGTTGTCCGAAGGAAAACCTTAAAATTTTCTTAAAACTGAGCACTACTCTTTAAAACCATGAATATTTTTTGTGTGACTTGACATAAATTTGTTTGATTTACACAAATGTCCAACAGGATATTCCAGAGATGCCAGAGAGAAAGATGACAGACCAAATCAATGAAGTAAGTCTTTTGAAAATCTTACTAAACCATTTCACTGGTCTCTTGTTGATGTTGTAAATACCCGTCAAAGTAATTATGATACCAACTGATGATTTATGCTTATGCATTAAGTCTAGTGAAAAGTGTTAGTAACATCTTTTTATGTTTTGTTGTTGCTGTTGTTGTTTCATTGTAGATTCATGTTTTCTTAGTTTGTTCTAAGTTTCTCTAAGTTTTTAGAACTGACCAGCTATTTGAAATGTTTCTTCCAATAGGAAGACCTTTAGGAGATTTCTAACAGTAAAAGAGAATAGCTCATTTCTCACTCAAAGGAAAAGAAGTGTGGTAGAACCCCATGATGACAGAAGAAGCCAGTGCTAGTAATATGTAGACTTTACCCTGAAGAGTAAACTACTATATAAATAAATTCCACTGCAGCCTGTTGAGAATTGAAAATGATATATAATGAAAGCACTGACAGATCGTTCATTAATCAATAATAAACTGTCCTTCTACCCTTCCTTTGTCTCCCTCTATCCATTATGCAATATTTCATTTCCACATTGTTTTCATAGCCAATATTTCTATGTCGTTTCCCGGCTGAGGTGAAGTCATTTTACATGTCTCGTTGTCCAGAAGACAAGAGAATAACTGAATCTGTAAGTTTGATTTTACTTACTTTGTTACTGGATTAATGTGAGGGACAAACCTAATTAAACATTACAGAAGGCACCATGAGTCCTTTATCTTCATCCTATAATGTAGCTATATGCAACAAAAATTACACAAATATATATTTTCCATTCATTTTTGGTTTCAATGATAACCATAACCAGTTAGTCATGCCGGCGGATGAGTGTGTGTGACGCCTTGCTTGTAAACATGATATCTCAAGAAGGGAAGCTTGGACTAGTCTCATATTTGGCGTGTAGGAGTACCACATTAAGTAGAAGAAGTGTATTGTTAAGGGGGGAGGTCAAAGGTCATTTGCAGTCACCAGGGGTCAAATTTTAAAAACATTGTAAACAGGATATCTCAAGAAGGGAAGCTTGGACCAATCTCATATATAGTATGTAGTTTTAACATGTTGTGTTGAAGATCCCTATTATTTTTGGAGGAGTTCCAAGTGTCATTTGGGGTAAAATTGTGAAAACCTTGTTAACACCATATCTCAAGAAGAGAAGCTTGGACCAATCTCAAAGTGAGTATGTAGTTGTGACATGTTAAGTACAAGAAGCCTAATGTTTTTTGTGTGGAGGTCAAAGGTCATTTGTAGTCACCAGGTGTCAAATTGTGGAAAACTTGTTTTATAGAATCTCCCACCGACCAGCCTATTAGATAACATGCCATATAATAATATAATAAAACCTTAAAATCTTAAAATAAAATATAATAAAATCTTATTCACGAAAGTCTTATACACCTTTAGCGTATTTGCCTAAGTCTTATTCACCTAAGTCTTATACACCTTTAGCGTATTTGCCTAAGTCTTTTTCGCCTAAGTCTAATTCACCTATAGCTTATACACCTAAAGCTTATTCACCTCTTATCTGACATCCATAGGTTGATTTGCTTCTTCCTAATGTTGGAGAGATTGTTGGTGGTTCAATGAGGATTTGGGATTTTGATGAGCTTCTGGCCGGCTATAAAAGAGAAGGCATTGACCCTACTCCTTATTACTGGTACACAGATCAGGTAAGTTACACTATGCACTGATGTACAGAGTTACAAATTCATGATTGCTTGTAGATAATTTGGTTTAATCATTTCATGCTTTGTGTTATCAGTGTTCTACCCATATAGTTTGTTCTTCATAGTACCAGTGTGTGACTTTGATTTGTTTCCTCGTCCTTACGTTGGTACTAAAAACACAATTCTGCTGTTGTCAACCATGAAAATTGTGTTTTCATCAGTTACCCAATAAGTATGTGCTGATGTATGTACATATTACTTCAACAAACTAATAGATTATTTGAGGTTGTGTGATTGGTAGGAAATCTTTGCTTGAAATGAACCATCCATCCATGTTTGGGAGGCAGCTTTCATTGAGTTTGGTAAATTGTTGATGTTATACGATACTAAAATCCAGTGATAATGCACAGAATGTAGAAACCATAAAAAATTTGGAAGACTTCGTCCGCATGTGAGTGACAGTAATAGGAAAAAGTGGCCAAATTTCTTAAAACTGACTGTAGGCAGTAATTACTTATTTTGTGAATAGATCGAGGAGGATATTTAAGTTATTGTAACAACCAGAATGCAAAATTCATTGAGGTTTGATGGCTTCATTACACAAGACTAATGCTTGTTCACCAGAAATAGCTCTTATAATATAAATGCCCTGAACCACTATTTTAACACATCTACTTACCATGTATGCAAAGTATTCATGACAAAATTCCTATCTTGAGCTAGGCGTCACAAACACACAAACTCTTGTTTTCTATCTCATTAGCTACAACCGATGACTATTGTTCTCTATTGTTCAACAACTGGTGACAGTAATTTCTTTTGTCCCATGTCACCAGTTGTGAGGCCTAGACATGCCTGCATACATACACCCTCGCATACACACGCACACACCGTCATGACTGCATAGCTTTCTTTTCTCATGGAAACCAATAATGCTTCAATAGCTGCTTCCAAGCTAGTGATGTACCATTACCTTAATACACTGATGAGCTACAAAGGCCTTATCTATGATCAGTTAGCTCTTTGTGTTGTATCAACATATATGTATTCTCTCTCTGCAGAGAAAGTATGGCACTTGTCCTCATGGTGGCTATGGTCTTGGCCTTGAGCGTTTTCTGACATGGCTGCTAAACAGATACCACATCCGTGAAGTTTGCTTCTATCCTCGTTTCCTGGAGAGATGTACCCCTTAAGCATACACATTTCATTTCTCATATTTTTTCCTTTTCATCTTTAATGTTTTGAATCATGCAAAGACCTCTTCTTCTTCTTGGGATGGAGATGGCAGCATTGGTTGGTAGTTTTAGTTTTTCTTTAAATACATGGAATTGCTACATTTTCAAAGATATTTCCTTCTTAGTAATGTGTGTCATCACAAGTAATTCAGTTGATATGTTTGTCCCTCTTTAATACACATTCAAGGCAAAAGTTTAAGAGATGCAAATACAGAAGTGTTGAATATCACAGACGGATGTTTTTTGTACCCAATAATGAGTACCGGATTTTCTACTAATTTTGTTTGTCAGTGAAAGGACATTTGAAAATCTGACCTTTTAACAAGTCCTGCTTTAGTTTGTTCCATACTTGATAAGTTGATATGTAGGTATCCCTGAAGCTTGCTCAGTGCGACAAACAGGTATCTGTTTTAAACACCTGTTGCTCTTTTGTTGAGCATCTGATCAGACTCTGAGCAAAGAGGGTCAAAGATTATTTCTATGATGTAATGGTTTATGGTGACCTCTTACTAATTCATTAAAGTGGATGAGTTAGTTAAACTAGTGCAGCTAATGCCGCAGCAAGTGTCTATCTGTTTGTCATCATCAGTTCAAAGGCTATTGCTCATAGATTTTTTTCTTGATCCCAACAAAAGTTGTCCAACTTGTTGCCCATGTTAGGGGGCCTCATTAATGTTTACACAAAAAAAAGATTTGAAGATAATTTGAGGTCATGACAGGCCCAAACATGAAAATCCTTTAAATCCTTCTCTTCCAAGGGTCTCTTCTGAGCTGGATGAAAACTGGTGGCAGTGGATGGTTAGTGAGGGGCACAAACGGTGTAAACCGGTAATATGTCAAAGGTCGTTTGAGGTCATAGTTAACTGAAATTCCTTCTATCATAATCTTTGTATGGCGTTGACCAAAGTTGTTAGCAAGTTGATAGTAGGGTAAAAGAAAGTGCACAGGAATATAAGGTCATAAGAAGTTACTAGTGGCCAAAGAGATGGAATGTTCAAACCTGCTCTCTTCTAGAGGCTTGCTTAGATTCACAGTAACCTTGGATTAAACAATGCAGTCTGTGAAGTGACACAAAACAAAAACAGTATAGAATATACTTTAGAGATGATCATGACTATGTAACGGTGAAAAACAGGAAGTGGTTGCATTACATTTCAACCTCCCAGAGTCGGTCTTTGCACCTTCTCTTTAACAGATGGTCTTATCTGCATTTATTTGGGTGTTATGGGTTATCATAGTGTAGGTGGCATAGCTAATCAGTAAGTTTGGCCAGGTGTCAAAATGTGTATCATTGGTTTGATAATTTATGTGTAAAGGATATTAATTTTCAGTACCCCTTTTTGAAAATTGGCTCCAGCCACATTTTAGGGGACTGATTGATGTGTTTCTGGCAAGGCAAGGCAAGGAAATATTCAGCCTGGCCTACCAGTTGAAATGTATTGTTTCTTTGCTGGATGTTTGGTTAATTTATCAACATCACGTTGGAAGTGAAGCCAAGCTCATGTCAGTTCAAAGAACTTGAATGAAAATGTTTCTGTTACAAAGAAATGGTAATATCGAAAATTTCAATGATTCACAAGAGTGTTGTGACAAGCAACAGTATTCAAATTGGTTTATTCTCAATTTAGCAGACAGACAAAATGGAATGGTTGTCTTTTGTAGTGTTTGAAACAGATTGTACAAGTCACTTTGCAGAAGTTAAGTTGCAACAGCATTCATAAATAGTTCAAGTAAGTTACCAAATATTTCACAATGCAAAAAAAGTCTTTAGGTCGTTCAATAAGAGCTGTTAAAGGTGTTGGTGTTATTTATTTTGTTTAATATTGTTTGGTTAAATAGCTCAATTCAGTAAAGGAAATGCCCATGGCATGAAAGTGCATTCACCTGTGTGACACACATGAAGACTTCTTATTGGATACTGGAAAGTTTTGCATACAAATTTATACATTGTAAAATCCTCATCAGCTGTTCTATTCCTTCTGCAATGGTCAAGGAAGGTAAAACTCTTTGATGTTTTGATTTTGATGTAATTCTTGGAAGTTAACTATCACTCAGGTAACAGAGTGAAATCAGTTCTGGCGAGGAATGAACAGCCTCTGGGTTTGCTAGAGGAACAGCCTCTTGGATTGATTCTCTCGGATACCAACTGACGTGGTATTGAAAGAGGTAGAGGTTGGCTTACAAGTTATCTACCCACAACTAGGAGTATCAAATAGTGATGATTGATGATGTATGAGATTAGGAACAACAAAATTATTTCATGGGTGATAAAATTGCTCCTGGGTAAAAAAGTGCTACAAAGTAAAAATTGATGTTTTCTGATTTCACAATATCAATGTTAAGAAACTTCTCAAACATTATCTTTTTGTTAATCATGATATTTATTTCAATAGGTTAAATGCTAAGTAATGTTATTTTGTAATTGTTAAATTTCTCCAGTTTTGTATTTTGGTTTCAGCACTACCGTGCAAATCTTGTGTTGCAAGGTAGTGGATGCGCATAAACTTTCCATTCATTCAACGTAGCTAGCTTCACAGCAATGCTTGCTGATCATCAAACTTGGCCAACAAATTGATGCACATCCATAGTCACACTTATTCCTTCCCACAGTTATATTTGTTGTCTTTTAAGGTGTTGGTGGAATTGAGGGACTGGTGGTTACTTTTGCTATTAATAATGTAGACAAGCAGACTGCATATATTGTTGATAAATAGCCAAATCCAAATATATTACCATAAAATGAGGAAAGATATTGTGTAATATTCTCTTTTATTCTGGAGTAAAGGTTGCTCTTTAAGTCATGTGATTGTTAATTGAAATACAATATTAAAGATATTGTAATGTTTGACAGCATCATTTCTGTAGCCAGTACACCAGTTTTATTTGACACAATAAACATATAAAATAGCTGAAGATATAACAAGATATTTCTTGTAGTATACAGATTCAATTTGCTGCCAGTTTTCTCCAGAGCACAATTTATGCAGTTAGGCTATTGGTATGTGTCAATTCACAATTATTTGAGATAAAATTGTATGAGGTGATATACAGCTTCTTGATGAGAGACTTATAGTTCATTGCATGAAATCATATGAAATGGATGTGAAGAACAATGATACTCAAGTTCCTGACAGAGTGACCAGATCTCCAAATTTTTTTTTATAAACACTTTTGTAGTTTGTTTTCACAGAATGTTACATGCAGTAGAACCATTCACCATTCTTTTGTAACATTCTTATATTGAGACCACCAAAGTGGCAAACCCAAGTAAAAATGTCATTTAACAGACAACCTGAAAAAAAGTTGTAATAATTCACTTTTCACATCAAAAGCAACCCAACACAGAATAGAATATACAAGTCATTTTTACATAAGTAATGATTTAAATAAACATTTATATATGTCAAGTCTAAACTAATTTTTCTTTCATTAATCTAATGGAATCTACTGAATCCACATGCAACTTAGTTTTGAAAGTAAACAAGTTGAAATCCTCTTTTTCAAACGAAAGAAAGAAAGACTACATCAAGACAGTTATCATAAAAAAAAAAAAAATTGTTAGCCAAACTAAAAACTATTTCCTATTATATTATATACAGTATTCTGTTATCAACAGTGCTTTTCTCTTCAGAGATTACACATTAAAAACCCAAACTATTATTAACTTATGTAAAAGCAATCTCTAAAACAGCTACAGTAAGAGATACTTTTGATATACCACAATGCGGTAAAACATTTCTTTGCTTTTTGGGGTTCATCACAAACAAGTATCTCAGGAAGAAATAACAATTGGTTCTTCTGTGAAACAAATCTTGTGATATCTCTCTTCGCTTATCTCCTTTTATTAACAACAAATGAAATAACCATGATTGACAATATATAAAACCATAGAACTATGACAGGATGTCAATCTTTTAAAAGCATTTTTTAACCAGGTTAGTAAAACTCTTCAGTGTTATAGAAAAAATTCCACTTTCATAAATTGCAGCTTAGATAGAGGAAAGAAAAATACCACACATCAAATGAGAAGAGTACTCTCTCACAGTAGTCACATACTCTCTATTCTCATGTCCAGATGAAGATACGTGGAAATAAATTTGATCCTGTAACTTTCACTTTGATCTCCACGGAGTTTCCATTGCTTAACTGTTTTTGTTAGAACCTTGAACTTCAAAGCTGCATTCTCCTATGTGGTCACACCATAACAGCAATCCTGCGAAGTTATGAGTTTTAATTGGGCAAGAGTGAAGCCGAAAAGTGAGTTGCTGTTCCTCTTTCTATTCCTTACATCAAATTGGGCTTTGGACCAACCAGCTCCCATTAGGTACAAATTATACATTAACCCGAGGATCTCCAGGACACTTGTCACATTCCTGAAACATTATCTTGGTCGGGTCTGCATTGCCCTGGAAAAAAGGACAAAGCAAAAAAAACAAATAACAAAATAAAACTGACAGCAAAGACAGTCACCAAGTGTGATCATCTTTGAGGTTAACAGAAGCAGATGCTATCACACACCATTTCCTGGGGTTTACAGAAGCAGATGCTATCACACACCATTTCCTTCACTTTATATATTTTCTTCACATGAAGGTTTCCTATCTTGCTACGATCAATTCTTTTCTGCAATTCACAGAAATGAAACTTTTGGGAGTTTCCATCATGAAACAGATTTTTTTTAAACAATCCAAACTTCAGAGCTTTTGTTTCAAACAAATGCAATGGCTTTCACACTCTATGCTTCTGTCTCCTAGATCTCCAATGATCATTAGGAAGAAGGACTAGAATTACACCCAATGCTAAACTTCAAACAGCAACTGATCTTCTCACATTAGTGTACACCATTAATTACCCTGTACACTATGTACTAAGAATCTCACCCAACACATTGCAAAATGATCCTATACTGTCAGAGTAGCCAGAAATGACGATATAGAGAGTGAAATAAACTTCCAAGGAGCTGGTTATAGCAACAAAAAAAACAATATTACTACACATGCATCTACAAAATGAATCTTACATGTATAGCCTTAGTTACTGTACTGCTATAATGCTGCAAATGTTTGTTGCTGTGTGTAAGCCTAGCCTAAGTTACTGTACTGATATAATGATGCAACTGTGTGTTGCTGTGTGTAAGCCTAGCCTAAGTTACTGTACTGATATAATGATGCAACTGTG
>KN893604.1:0-10225 GCA_000934455.1 Apostichopus parvimensis | reverse complement strand
ACCAGAATATTAGGTGGATCCAATCCACCCCTAGTGTTAACTCATTTACAATGGTTGTTTAGGCACAATATCTACACTACTAAGTCTGTCTCCTGTGGGGGAGGGGGGGGGGTGAGGGTTACTACCAGCCATGAATCAATATTTCTTGGGTAATTACTAATTAACTCCATTACAAGACTTGCTTATACAATAACCGGTAACATGAAAACCTCTGTTCAGGGACAACTGTCACTGAAGAACATTACTAAAACATGGTATTTTAATTAATGGCTGCCATACACATACAGAGTCGCCTGTTAGGGTTTGTCATTAACCAACTAAAACTCAATAAAAAAATATGAATGAAACCATTAAAAAGGAAAATAGGACACAGAAATGCAGCATTGAGTAGAGTTAGTCAAATTACTGTGTGATGAATCTATTATTTGCACTTCTTAGCCAATCTTTGGGAAAAAATAAATTTTTGTCCGTTTATCACGGAAGGCATAATAACCAGCATTGACTAACGTTTGGTACTCTCAGTGATAAACTTAGAATTTTCTACATAATTCCGATAAAGCCTTGGCTGCCACTGACAGTAAGACAGCGCCCTCATTCAAAGAAAATGAGAGAAAAATATAAAAAAAGGCTGCATACATTGATATCTGCCACACATACAAATGTGAAAGTGTTGCATAACAAACCTGTGTAAAAAGCACACCAACTGTAAATATAGATAATAAATACATTTTTCATATGAAAGCATACAAGGATTAAGTCACAAATTTTACCACCATTTTGAATACTTCAAGACCTTTGTAAGGTTGGCATAGTTTAGCAAATCCAATACCTGTCTCTGTGAAGGATGGCTAGAATTAATATGTTACCACCATCAACATAATACATATATTACTAGTGTAGCTGGACTACTGAGGTCTTTTCTTCATCCATGGATCACTAGTCTAGCTGGACTACAGTAGAGTCAAATGGCTAGAGTCAGTGACTTCACAGATAGTCATTATCAATTGGTTAATGTTTGATGCTTGATTACATAAATAATGTCACATAATAGATACTAAAAACAAAAGAAAAGAAAATGATAATGGAAATATCAGGACTCATAATCCTGGCCCTTATATTTACCCTAATATATATTATACCACTGGGATGCTGTATGAGTAATATGAATCTCTCTGTTTAGGTTCAACAGATAATACCCAGTTCAATGTTATTATTATATATCATACTGCCAAGCAAGTCCACATTGGCATATCGGTTACTTTTATCAAACATTATTCTTATCAGATATATATGAAGATCCAGTCACAACACCTGTCAAATTATCTATATATGAACATTTACTGAAGATATCAATTGTCTGCATCAAAATATCTGAATTAAACAAATGTACAAAAAGATTAATAAGAATAAATTACTTGAAATGGCTTGTTTGTTATATGTATAATTAAAAAGCATTAAAAACAAAAGCAACAATAAATAATAAAGAGGAAAAGAAAGAAAGAAAGGAGCCAGCCTCTATTTAAATAGTCTGAAATCAACTCCTTAGAGAGCCAAATCACCTTTAATATAAGGCAAGTAGTTCATGGATCTATACGGAAATTAATAATATTATTATTTTTAGTTATTAGTAGTAATAATATCATCACCAGCTTGATTCTCACAGCTAAGTTACTGCTTCCCTACATCATTTTTCTTAACTACACTTCAACGATTAACAATTTAGCTGAGGATTACACTTTAGGGTGAACTTCAAAGTCTTTCCAAATTGTGTTCATATTTTAAGAAGCTCATGATAGGCATTAATGTCTGTCTAACCGCTGGTTCGTACTCCAAAACATATACTACCACACTCCATAGATGTGAACAAACAATATACGGTAAAAAACATCGTCATTGCCAGTTGTATTTTGATGTATTGTAGCCGAGAGTTGAGCGTTCTACTTTTCTAGCGCATAGCACACATATAAAAGTCTCTGATTGGCTGCTTGCAAGTTCAAAAACCTATCTGAACTCCCAGCCTGAGATCGACGAGACACTATGACCCATCACTTTATGGAACGATGGTTACACATGTTCAGGGTCACCCTTGTACATTGCGGTCACCACAGACCCGACTATAGGACACTGTCAAGGAGGTAGACATAGTAACTTATCAAGTAGGACGTCTTGGTAATAGTTTGGTTTATTTTCAAAGTTATGTTGTGATCATAAATTGGTAGTTAATTACTGAGGATCCCACCATTAAACTACATACATAATGCACACTAGATTGCTATTTATATATATTGTGTACATTGAGATGAGTTTCTACTACAATACTTGTGTCACCCAAGAATGTAGGAAAGATATAGTCATAACGTATGTATCAATTTCATAGTCAAATATTGTGACTGCTGTAATTTTTGATATATTCTATAGCGTGCTTTACTGGAGTATCAACTCACTTTCCTCTTATTACTACAGAGCTTTCTTGGTAAAGATTATTCTTGTTTACTCCCGATTCTCAGAAATCCTGTATTGTTTATATTTATTTGAAACAAAGAGAGGCAAAACTGTCTTCATGAAAGACATGACTCATACAAACATATCGGCTAAATATCTGACAGCTATGCACAGGGAGCTCCTTAAATTTGTGATGCTTAACTGATGACAACATAAATCAGTGGAAATAGTGATTGAGTGGCAGCACTTAGCAGAGATTAAAAAACCCCTCCAGGTATTGCTTACAATTCTCTTACCCCATTAAACGTTGTTCTATTCTGCATGTTATAATCCTGTACTAGGCACATATTACTTCATAGAATACTTGTTGGTGTGACCCAACTTTAATTACTAGTCACACATCTTCTTTGTTCTTCAAATAGCCTAGACTTGCTTGTGAGAAGGGGAGTGATGCTACCCCTCCATTCAATCCCACGGCTATGGTAATGCTTGTGAGAATGGGAGTGATGCTACCCTCCATTCAATCCCACGGCTATGGTAATGCTTGTGAGAATGGGAGTGATGCTACCCCTCCATTCAATCCCACGGCTATGGTAATGCTTGTGAGAATGGGAGTGATGCTACCTCTACATTCAATCCCACGGCTATGGTAATGCTTGTGAGAGTGGGAGTGATGCTACCTCTACATTCAATCCCACGGCTATGGTAATGCTTGTGAGAGTGGGAGTGATGCTACCTCTACATTCAATCCCACACCTATGGTAATAATGCTTGCTTTGCAAAATGAGTATTTCCACTGATCAGTGTACTTAGTGTATTTACAAGTCTTTGCATGATCAGTTAGCTCTCAAATTGTTAAAAAGTTTCCTTTCTAAGGCACTAAGGGGTGACCTATTTTAAATCTTAATATGCAAACTCAAATTAAATATGAAATCTAAAGTTTTAAGAGTAATGCATAAAAAAAGGTTACTCGACTTTGCTCTTTCTTTTTACAAAATACTGAATTTTTAAATACATACAAATCTACTCCATGTCCATCACACATTGTCAATATTTGTCTGTTTCTCCCACCTGGGAGGAGTCTTCACCCACAACAGCAGAAGATGCACACACCATCATGTTTGATGTGTGTTCAGGAGGGAAGGCAGCTTTCTGATTACCTCTTCAAACACCTTGATGGTGGTTAATTTCACCTCTATTACTACCCAGATATGACAACACTAAGGGTACCAAACATTCCTCTGGTTGCCAGAGGAACATATTTACAGAGTGTGAATATCTCTGAGTTAGTAGTCTCAAGTCTTCTTCATATCTTTGCTCTCCTCATCCTCTCTGGCATGACCGATGATGATACGTCGGGCACTAATAGGATACTAGCAGCCAGAAGTTAAGATACCTCCCTCACTGGCACTAAAAGGATACTCGTGGCAAAAAGTTAAAAATTTCCTGCAAGATCTCCTCGTAGCCTTTCACTGAGAGAATCTGTCAAAGATAAGTATATGTTGCTGGTTAATATCTTGTAGAGAGACTGGATCAAACTTATGGTGCTAAAATAAACTGTACAACATATCATTTAGTGAGGCTCACAAGATCATTAACATTGTCATATTTATTTATTATTTATTTACTGAGCAGTAATGTTTGTATTTTTTTATTGTGTTTAGGATTGGTGTCTGTTTTTATTGTTAAGCACTGTGATCTTTTGTAGAGCGCTCTATCAAATACATAGTAATAATAATAATATAATTTATTATACTTGAAGTTTATTTGGAAAGCACCATTTACCCTACACAAATTAACCTTAGCCTTGCTCTTCAATATAAACAGATTTATGCCTGAATGACTTGGTGAATCTTGAACTATTGGTCATGGTTAATTCTGGGATAAAATCACAGAAACACTATGTAGCAAAGAAAAAAATGTTTTTTGTTTCTTAGTTTCCAATATGTCTCACAATCAATCTCAGATTTAATATTGTCTGTTTCATATTTGTAATGCTGCATTAATAACCATGCTGACAAGATTCAAATCTGATCAAAGCTGAAACATTTTCTTCTGGAAAAATGTATTTTTTGACTCATAGAAATGTTTTTCTGAGGGAAAAAAATGTGCGTGTTTAGTTATCTTCTACATCTTGAAGTCAATAACGTTACAGGAGAGACGATAAAAAAATGATTAAACTCACTTATTTGACACCTGGCTCCTAAGTGTCCATTTACACAGAGACAAGACCCTGTTACTGAATCACATGATGCTCCATTTAAACAGTCACAGTTTAGAGAGCAGTCTGGTCCAAACTTGCCTTCTGGACATTCTGATAAAAGATAAGACAAAGAGATTGGAGAATGAACTTCTGCTGGTCATTATACTCAATACTTTAAGGGAGGATTAACTTCATCAGACAAAGTGGGTGGGCTTAATGAGAAATAGTTTGAAAACGGCTTGTAAACATAATATCTAACCAACCACAACTGAGTCAATGTCATACTTGGTAGATAGATGCCCCATGATGTGTAGATGTGCCAATATTGTTTGTAGTTTCCATCTCATGCATATTAATGAGTGGGCAGAGCTAAACAGAATTTTTTTAAATTTTTAAATGTCAATATCTCTTCAACAGTATGTCCGATCTAGTTCGTTCTTGGTATTGTGATGTAAGTGCATAGTATGTACATGTTATTTGCAACAACAATTTTTACCTTATTAGTATTCATGAGTGGGTGGGGCTTAATGGGAAATCGTTGAAAACGGCTTGCAAACACGATATCTCATCAAGTACAAGTTAAATCAATGGTCATCCTTTGTAGATAGATGTCCCATGATGTGTAGATGTGCTCTATTGTTCTTGGTTCCCATCTCCTGAATATTAATGACCAGTTTGAAAATGTCAATAACTGTAGAACCGTATATCCTATTTAGTTAACTTGTGATGGTGATTTAACTACATCGTATGTACATGTTCTTTGCAACAGCAATTAGGCCTTTTACAGTAAGCCCCGCCCACTCATCATGATAGCCCCACCACAAACGGTAGGGATCATCAATTGACCCTGACCAACATATATACCGAGCATGACATCAATCACATATTTGTGATTGATCTTGAGATAAACGCATTCGCACATACACACACATATGCAAACTTAACCGCATATGTTCCGATGGATGCAAAACATCAGAACCAAAATGATATAGCCTAACCTATGGCCGGTGCCTTCCAATCATAAGGTCCCCAGTTTGAGTCACTCCAAGATTAATGTATGTCGTCCAGTTACAGAGTTGTTGACAATTCATATTCATGGAAATTAAATATGCATCTAAGAGACTGACTTCGGTCAGCTTGCGGCTTTGATAAGCCAATGATGGCTTCTTCGCGAGTTCCTGCTTGCAGGAGGATCTAAAATACATACATACATACATAAAAAAAAACGTACATACCTGTTTGGCATGTCTCTCCAGTTAAACCTGGGGGACATTCACACACACCCGTAGCTGGGTTGCACTGCGTCATATTAGCACAGTCACATAGTTGAAAACAGTTGGAGCCAAAAAATCCAGTAGGACATGCTGTGGAAGAAAAAGACAACATCAAAGAAAAAATATAATGAATTGTGAAACCTGTATGCAATCAGGCCACCTTGCTATTCCCTAATTCTATTCAACAGCTTTGTAATAAAGAAATGAAATATAAGAAAACATTGCCATGACAGGACTGACCAGTCAAGATATGAATCATATCATATCTTGCTTTATTCCTCATAACTACCTCTAAAAGTTCAGACTATTGTTAATATTACAGGCAACATTATAACATACATACATATGTCTGACACAGATATGAAATTTGACTATAAACTGAAGCATGGATTACGGTCGTTCCTCCAAACAGCTTTATTCCTCGCAACTACCTGGAACAAGTTCAGACTATTGTTAATATTACAGGCAACATTATAACATACAGACATATGTCTGACACACATTTAACATTTGACTATAAACTGAAGCATGGAATACAGCCATTCATCCAAACATTCCAAAGAGAGAAAAGGATGGAAATTGTAAACTTACTCTGTTTGCACTCTGGTCCCGTCCTCCCAGCTGGACATCTACACTGACCCGTGACAGGGTCACACTGTGCCTCTCTGTGACAGTCACACTTCTCCACACAGTAGGGACCGAATGACCCTTGAGTGCAAGCTATTATTGGGTATAAATAGATTCAAATTAGTGAGAGTTTGAAGTGATCCAGTATAAAGAAACAAATATTGAATAACATTTCTAACCCATCAGTAATAATGCATCACTGTATTATATATGCTTTCTGCATCACGGGTCAGTCCTCAAAGCTAACGAACAGGCAGTCCATTTATAGCTCGACTAGTCTTAGTTTAAGTTTTCATCGGAAATGACGATGAAAAAGTTGACAATCTGGAAATTTCAAATTTGCTCTGCTGAATGAGTGATGCTAAAATAATATCAGAAACAGGCTTATATTTGTTCAAAGAAAGAAGGAAGGAATGAAAAAGAGAATATACGTACTAAATTGACAGTTGTGTCCGTAATATCCATCACTACATTCGCAGCATCCAGTATATCTGTCACAACGGCCTCCATTTAGACACTGACAGGAGAGCTCACAGTTTGGCCCATACTGATCAGAGGAACATTCTATTTATCAACAAAGTAAATAATAAATATAAATAAAAATCATGACAAATCTGATCAATAATTACCCCATCTCAAAGAAAATGACTGTGTATGAACTTCTTGAAGACATATTACTTGTAAAACTATCAACATTTTCTTGAGCAGAGCATATTATGTGTTTCGATTGTGATAATAAAAAACGGTATTTAAGGTACCTGACTTGTTTTGAAGGCATACAAAAACATTGTGTCATTTAATTGCATTAAATGAATATTAAAACTATGGTTTTGTTACATTGTAGGCTTGTGTCTCTCTGAACAAGACATGTAATCTGTAACCAAGGTATCTCCATGGTAACCATCATAAGGCTAATCTTAATTAGTAAGTTAGTAACTGTTTAATCCAATATAGAAAAGTCTGTATTTCACTGCCAAACTATGACTTCTCTTGCAACCATATTTTAATGTCTTTTGAGTAAATAATCTATTAATTTCCAAGAATTTGAGGTATTATCGATAATAAGATCAGAATGGACAACCCACCTTGGTCACACATGTTGCCCATCCATCCCATGGGACACTGGCATCGTCCAGTCACTGGATCCAATATACCTCCATTCAAGCAGTCTTTCACACTTTGACAGTATTCACCAAATCTTCCTTCTTGGCATCCTGTAAATGAAAGATATAACTGATAGTTAGATGACCTACTCACTAACAGCATTTCTAGAAAGGATCCCAGTCCGATACCTTTCTGAAAAGACTCTATGCCTATGATGCCAACTTGCAAACTGACGACTCATTGACCCAATAACAGCTGTATGGACAACAACATAGTTAATAATCCCTACATCAGATGTATGCAGCATTAAGACAAAACATACTTAGGTCTTATTGCAGCTGTTTGCAACCATAGGCCCCCCCCCCAAGGGTTTCCATGAGCCATGACCCAGTATATTTCCATGCATCAGAATGCACGAAAGCTAGATAGCTTGGACTATTGATGTTGGCAAGTTCCCAAAAATGTGAAAAGGTTTTCAACCATTGAAAAAAATCCTACCACCCACCTCAACTTTTTGGCAACGCACTTTTTAGTCATGTGTCATAGTTTGCTGACCTTTGACCTTTATGGACCTACACCAGTTGTATGCTACAGTAAGACAAACATATTAAACTGGACTTTATGAATGCCACCATACCATCTGTATGTTCATACCTCTTTCACACTTAGGACCAGTGTACCCTGCTGGACATGTACACTCTCCTGTGATGTTATGGCAAGAACCACCATTTTGACATTCACATCTTTCGGCACAGTTTCGTCCGTAGGTTCCCTCTGGGCATGCTGTACAACAAAAAGAACAGCAATTTGAGGACAAAATGTTAAAATAATCCATCATTCATGTCTAGTCATCCTGTCCCAACTTGCCCCATCCTCATCTTGCAATACTCCTCAAGAAATAAGAAACTGCCATGCTCCTCAAGAAAGATAAGGCTGCAACGCTCTGTGCCTTTTGTTGTCCGGGCTGAGGGTACCTTTCTAGTTATTCCATCAAAGGTTCCAACTTCAGTTCAATTACAATATATTATAAATTCTAGCCTATGAGCATGTAAAAGAAACATCTCCTAGATGTTAATAACAACTAGCACATCTGACAATCTCTTTTTAAATATTATTTAATTTAATGGTGGATTTGTATTCATTGTTCTTTGAAACACATTGTACAAAATTAACAGGAGACACCATCATTTATCTTTCCAATGTTCTATTTATACCATTGTGCATCAGGTTTTGAACATATGATGGTGGCTCAGATTGTGGGGGGTGGGATAAAAGTCTGCACAGGGGAAGGGCATACAATCTTCTTCCTGACCAAGTATATATGAGTTCACTGTCAAAACTCCCTTTAGATGAAAGAGCTAGGCTATTTTGAAATGAAGGCACTAACAGTGATGTATGATGACTTACATAATTCACAAAGGCTTCCAATATAGCCATCTGTGCAGGAACAGGAACCATCATTATGATTACAAGTACCTCCATTCTCACACTGGCATTCTTGAAGGCAGTTAGGTCCATAAGACCCTTCATGACAATCTGTAATGAATCAACCATTAACTTGCGTTACATGATAATGAATCAATCAATCAATCATGATAATGAACAATCAACCATTAACTTTTGTTACATGATAATCAACAGCGGTCACATGATATCAAACTATTGTTATAAAATATTACCCCCTTGTCAAGTGATACAATCAATTGCGGAGAAACAATTATACAAAAATTGCTGCACAAGCAAGCAACATTGAAATCATAAAGACAGCATGTTAAATACATGTTAGTGACATATAGAGCATTATTTACTTAATTACGTTGAACAGTGAGCTCACCTCTGCTGCAGTGTCTCCCCCGGTAACCAGGGCGACACGAACATTCACCAGTAATCGGACTGCAGACCTGATTAGTCCCACAAGAACAGCTCTCTGTACAATCTTGGCCCCAGGTACCCTCAGGACAAGCTGAACAAAGAAAGCAAAACACGTGGCTGTTAGTATGTGTTGTGTATAGCCTTTATTGAAATATTCAGACCAGAATGTTACTTTGCTAAATTATACATAAATTCCAGTTCATCTGTAAAAGCTCCAAATGCCCCCAGTCTGCAACCAGTAATATGTTGTTATTCAACAATCATTTCGAGTTGAAGTGATTTGTCTGCATCTCACAATGATGATAACATATAAATTGTTTTAAGTCTTTGGAGTTTCCGACCTGAATAAGATTTAAAGTTCATAAACAAGCCATAAACATCCCAGCATATGTTGCTGCCCAGAACACGGGCATACAATCGTATGTAATACCAATCCATATTAATTGAGACTCACCCTCACTGCACTCTGTCCCTGTGTAGCCCACTGGACATACGCAATCACCAGTAACATGGTTGCAAGGGTTACCGATACCACAGTAACAAATCTCTAGACAGTCTTCACCATAGTACCCTGCCAAACAAGCTGATGAAAAGAAAACACAACACATACATAACAAAATTAGGTGAAACATGCCAACAACTACATTAAATATAGTGATGGCTATAAAAAAAGAATAGAATATAGGCTCCATATCCCCCCCCC
>KN893601.1:3506-17036 GCA_000934455.1 Apostichopus parvimensis | reverse complement strand
GATTGGTGGTGGTGTCTAACACTTCTGTTACACCTCATTCGAAACTAGGTCAGATTACCGGCATTAGACGTTTCTTTTTGCGCGAGTCTTCACACACTTTAGGTGCAAGGGTTTCATTCAGATGCAACGTTGCAGGTTCTCAGGGTGCTTCTGTCCTTGGGTTTCTTTCATATGCATTCAAAGTTGGTGGTAACATTGTCATGATCATAGGCATGGTGATAGGGGATTTGAGCTAACAATGGAGGTAATTTCATATTATGTCATCAAAGTTGCCAGTTTTGTTCGTGTACTGGTTCTGTTATAATTCTTTGAAGGGACTATACAGTGACTCATCAACCTCTACAGATGCTTAAGTGAACACTAAGTTCAAAAAATTGCTCAACACTTTTCACTATTAAACTGACAGCTTGGGATATATATTTGCAAGGTTTAGTTAAGTTCTGTGACAGTCTTTGTGTTCTTTACCCTTTAATGGTGGCACAAATGTGTTTGATTCCATAAAGTGATGTTTCTTGTTTTTGCTTTACTTAATAGATCATCTAAGGTAGTTGAGTGTGTTAGTATGTACATTTAATTTGTTGTTTATTCATAATGCAATTGATGAATAAATAATTCAGTGAATATGTTGGGAAGTGGAAAGTAAACTATGCTGCACTGGAAATAGTCAAAACCTTCCTGAATGTACTTCAATAACTGAAATAATTACAATAGTTATGATGGTATTAATATATTGGTTGTGGGTGTCTGTAAGGCTTTGTTTTGAAGTCATGTCAGTGTAGTTGATTGGAACTTCAATCAAGGAGTGTGATTTAAGTGAATAATATTGATGATAACCGGACCTGATGATAACACATCCAACCATTGCTTTGTAAACATATATAGTACACATCACCCCAATAATGTTTTACTTGTATCTGAATTGTTAGGAACTGCATGCCTTGCCACAGAGTAATACTGTAAAGACATTGCAAGTAAAAACTTGTCATATTTTACATTTTTGTGTTGTTTTGTATTAAATAAAACTTTTAAAATCCTATTTTGATTGATTGTCTCTTGATTATATTAACAAATTTTGTTTGATGTTTATTTTTAAGACTATTGATAAGTTTATCTTTGCAGATGGATTTAATTACGTCACATGACATTGCCAGACCAGACAAATTGGCCCCTAAACAAATGGGTCAGACCTAGCTCACAATTGTGGTATTTTGGAGTATCACATTTTGTTTTTCCTTCTACTATTAGTGCTACATCTTGGTTATAATGCTCCTACCCAAGCTAAGTGGGACTTCATTAAACACAACGGTCATACTGAATGAATGAGCTAAATCACGAAATAAGCTGTGTACCATGAAGGAATTTAAATATACACATTCATGTGTGCAGAAACATGATTTGAGCCATGGGGGGGGGGGGGGGGAGCAGTATATTGAAGATAAGGATTAGTTCACCTGTAAATAAAAAAAAAGTGAACATCTCTTGTTCCTAAACATCCCTTGATATACAAAGGTACATTCCATGCTTAGCAATGCTCCTCATTTATATGAAGTAAAAAGGAGACATTCCATCTGTAAAGCCATTATGTTGTTATATGCAGTCCCATATGCCAATTGCTACTTACTGCTACCACTATACACTGACATGGTATAGGATTCCTGGAAGATTTGCAACATACGCCTACAAACGACCTTTAGTAAAGTAGCGCAGTTACTCCAACAAGTGAGAGTAGAAATAAATAAACAGGTAAGCGAAAACATACAAATGCCGCTTCAGGGCTTCCGTCCATTAATTTAATGAGACTAGAACACTGGACATGATTGACTCATGTTGGAATGTCTTGCTATACATATAAATAAATCGCAATAAATTATAGAGTTATAAAATTTGAATATCGATACTTTCATGCACGTACTTGTCTGATAAAGACGACTAAACAAATAACAAAAATACAAGTACTAATATATTAACACAATTATTGTTTTAGCCAAGCCGTATTAGGCATCAATTAGACCTAAAACTCACACTGTGGTAAACAAAAATATATCCTTTAATTGTGTAACTATAACTGCAAATTATTGAACTAGAAACATAGAGAAACATTTAACTGGGACAGGCTTTCTCAACACATCGCTGTAAAGTGTGATTGATGTCGGTGCGGAGCTGACGTCACATCGTGAATATTTAAATAATATAAAATGGACATATAAACATGTATCTATGCAGTACACTTTAACCGACTGGTGTCCCGATAACGCAGTTCCGTTCCTAAAAAGTCTCAATGCATAAGAACACTTTTGTGATTTAGGTTACATCGAACTAGACATTTCCGAGTCTGTGACAACAAGGTTTATCCCAGTTAGGGTATCCAGAAGTTTAAATTGCCATAAATTTCTACAAATGGTATTCCATCAAACTGTGTTTCTTGTGGAACTATATTTATTATGATTAGTTGCTAGGTCATCTTTTGGTTGCGTAAAAAGGTAATTAAATTTAGGATTGGTTCATAAAAAAAAAATCCACCGAAGGTGCAGGAACCCCTGTATAAGGCTTCAAATATGGTACCATTTTTCATGTAAACACCGTTCAAAATCATCACCCCTCCCCTAAGACCACCCCTAGGACGTCAATCATAGTCCTCCTTTACAACAAACCAAATATGGTAACCCTAGTTCAGTGGTCATATCTTAGCTCCCCTTCATTCAATATATTTGTAGTATATATTTTATTGCTGCTACAAACCGATTAGCGACAACACCTAATTGTCTAGTTAAATGTTTAACTTACTTCTCCAGTTTGTCCTTCGTCAAGAGGATATGCAAAGAATATCAAATTCATCCATATATGACGTCATTATTGGACATGTACATATTCCTAACTCCCTGTTTGAAATAGGGATGGTTGTGTTGTCACCATATGTTCTTCCGTCAGCTAATTCTGGCCTCCATTTGAACAGACATCCTTTTATTATTTTGTTGCATTTATGGCACAAAATATGTTGAACTATTTTGCGAAATCAAACACGCAAACTTAGCCTTCCATACAACATTGTAATATTAGATCACATGCAGATGTCTATACAAGCATATATTTTACTAGCTAGAATCGGGTTTACGCGTTTCTGACATGAACAGGCGAGAATGATTGCTAGCTAAATACACCCTTGTGAATAAGAAGAATATTTGACTGATTTGCTGCAAAATGATTCTATGGGTATCTTGTGGATCCGGAATGAATAAAGTTTGGTAAACCAGCTAATTTAAGGAACTATTGGGGCTGTCCTCTGGTTTACGGACGGCCTCTTCTCGTCTTCGCGCCAAAATGTATTCCATGTAGGTTAAATAGCCGTCATTGTTAAAATCATCATCCTCAAGTATAGTGTCTACAATTTCTGAGAAAAGGAAAGAAAAGAACTAACTGAAAGTTAATTTAGAAGACGAGTGGGCAGAATAAGGAGGGGAGGTGGGGTGGGTGGGGGTAAGGGGCGCCTCCAGAAAGTACGGCGCTTCGAAAATCTATAGGAGTATAATACTAAGTTACAAAGTCGTGGTAACTATACTGACAGAGATCACTAAGGATCCATTATACTGCTTGATTATGTCAAGTTATTAGGTGTTAGTTTCAGAGCTTTGCCAGTGTGCATGAGTTAATGTCTAACTGTCCACCTTTCGTTCATGTAATTCTCAAAAAAATCTTTCTCCGAAGAGGGGGAGGCGGGGGGGGGGGGGGGGTGAATATTGTCTTCGGTTTACCGTCGAGCTTGTTCATTTGTTATGTCAAAGAGAAACAACAGATTGACAGAGAGGGGAGGGGGGGGGGGGATTTCCTATCATTTTGTTCCCTCTCGCCACAGATTTCCCACTCTTCATGCTTGGATAGGAGGAGCAAAGGACATGACAGATTAGGATTAAACATGTCGAGAATTTCATAAAGTACGCTACACGGACGTGCAAAAGTTGTCTGTTCTTTCACATGATTCCTGTACCGTTTCCTGTGTTTGCATTGTTATTCAGGCGTGGTATTTTATTCTGTAGAGATTGTAATAAGCAAGCACTTTATCTTACGTCTTCATCGAAAAATTCACATCCAGAAGAAAGAATGAATTTGTTGTTATCAAAATAAACAATGGTAATTGATCAGTGATAAATATTAAAAAGGAAGAAAGAAAATGGCAAACAGTGAAAAATTCTGCATGTATATTTTTCTCTTGTTGCCATGGCAACCTAATCGTAGAGTAAGAAATCAAATAAACATGCGCTATAGTACTTCAAAGAGTCTCTTAAAACTGCTTCACAAAAGGAGTACCAATCAATGAATACTCCCACAAAAGCACGTCAAACCACTTTTGCTACCGTGGAGTGGAGGGTGGAGAAGGGGACACTTTTTAGGGTGGAAGTGGGGATTAATTGTACTGTATTTCATTTTTCAAGTATAATGTTGGAGAGCTCGTCCAGTCCTTAAAGTGACATATATGATATGATGTCTTCACTTTGATCATTAAATAACAGATTGGTGTTTTTCCTTCTGAGTTCTTGTGGTGGAATTAGTGCTTTTTATCTTTATTCACACGTCACGCATGGTCGAACTACTCCATGAGTTCCGGCGGTGTCTCTCTGGCTTTGTTGTCTTCTCTACGTCTTGAAATCGTGTACTCGGTATACGACAAATAACCGTCTCGATTAAAATCGTCGGTGTGTAAAATCTCGTCGACAATTTCTGTTTGCAAGAAAGAGAGAACGGTACTGTGTGAGAAGACATGTAGGCTATGTCATAAAGCTAGGGTTGCTATACATTTGTCAGTTGAGTGACAATGTTAAACATGCAGACTTGTTGCATTGCATTGCTTAATCAATATAAAATAATACATGTGCATGGGTTAATTACTGATAAACATGTATAACTATACATATGATGAAATTATATGCTCAGTATAACCATTTATTGAAATTAAAGAATGACTAGCAAGAAATTTGGTCTTGATATGTCGTAGACCAAGAAAGAAGGAGAAAGATTCGAGCGCTAGTAATTATGTCTATACAAGATGTTCACCTTTAATGTTAAATATGCTAACTCTCTGGAAAGCTCCTTTAAGACTAAATTGATGATGACGTCGGCTCCTCTGTACAGGCCTCAATGTTAATGTTAATGCAATGTTCAACAATGAATTAACATTATCTATGAATTCTAATAACTCAACCACCTTTGTATGACATTCAACATCATATTCCCTCCAGAAATTAATACTACCTTACAAGCATATATCATTTGCAGGTCTTGAGGCTAAAAAGAGTGTTGTGTTTCCCCATTGAGTTTTATGTTGTATTTGAGACACTATAAGCTAAACCTGACTCTCTAACTTTCAACTGAATTTCATACTTACGGTAATTTATAAGTTTTAAAAGATATGTGAAAAAAACGAACAAAAGTCTTACCTGAGAGTGGTTTTTAGGCGTGGTTGAAATGTTTGAATACTTGACGCGAGAAAATGAGGTTTCCATGGAGACATGATGATACAATGTATGATATACTCCATCACCATGTGACGATCGAGAAGCAATGATAAACCGCTTTGATGACATAGTCTACAACAGTTGAAATAGGTTACCATGACGACCGTTACCCTCACCCACACTCCTTCGCTCCCCATCGTCCCTAAGCAAGAAGGCGGTCCCGTCCCGTCCCACAAATTTAGCATGATTAGCACGGTTGCGCGATTTATTACGGTGTGTATACATGCTTTGCACAACTATAACTGATAGGTAAAATCACCGGGTAGGCATACGTGCATTATATTCAGGAGCAGGGTTGTCACCACGCCGGGCGGCGCCGGGTGGTGCTACCCAGCTCTCAAAATTTCCGCCCGGTACTCAAGGTCAATTTCAGCCTTACCGCCCGGCACAAATTAGCCTACAGTACCGCCAATAAGTAACTTGGTAAAGATTAGTGCGATTCAGTGCAAAACGCAGCTTAACTGGACGCGGATCACTGTCACAAATTACCCGGCTCTAAAAATGGTCTGGTGACAACCCTGTTCAGGAGTCTCCAAAATCTATAGATACGGTACCCATATATCATAGCAAGGCTCAATTGTTAGAATATATCCATAGAAAGGGAATTCCCACGAACACAAAGAAAAAACTACCTGCACATATATCCTTCACAAAGAAGAACATTTCGTGGATATGTTCTAGCGAGGGTGCACGGCTAAATGATTTATAGATACTGCGATGTAGGAATATTCATTCTTTGTACGCATTATGAAAAATGCAAAAGGATATCATATCACTGGCATGATGTCAGTTTTTCAAATTAAGGTTTTATTTATGGTTTGCTACATATTTGTCACTCAATCATAAGAAAAGCTTTTCTGTATTTTTGTTTATCAGTGGAAGAAAATTGGCATAAGGTGCTTTATTACGGTACGTGTTTGCTACCCCGTTGGTCTTTTGGCAGGCAGTTAGAACAATTTTCTCTCTTGTTTTTACTTCTTTCAATGTCAACCTTTTTACTCACTCAAAATTGAAAGTTTCTTAACCCTCCTCTAATTTTTCTGTAAATAACCTGAAATTAAGAAGCACCATAGACTAGCTTTCTGATCGTTAAGCAAGTTTACCAAACTAAATTTAGAGGAATACTATTAGGCTAAGGGACTTTTGAATATCTGGATTTTCTGCTTAGTTTAAAACAGAGCCTGCTGTGTGACATGTGTAGTGTTCAACACTGCAGTCAGATAACTCCCCCAAGACACATTTTGTTGTAACCACGGTGACTATATGGGATGCAAGTATACATTGTGTGAAGCAAAAAGGAAACGAACATAAACACAAACAAGAACAAATATACAAACACGGCACTTAAACTAAATCAGAGCAAACTATCAAATTTGTAATGGAAAAATGAAGGCTCTTTCTTTGCCCCGCTCAGTGAAGATTGACAAGACATTTTTTTACCTGTATAATAAAGGGTATGTTCCTCTTCAATCTCGAGCCTTGTTTTGGCTTTTAGCTCTTCAGGTTCTGGTTCCCATGGTATCGCGTGCGCAATCGCAGAAAATATTTCAAGTCCGTCAAGTTTGGTATTATTATCAAAGTCATGTAATCTGTGAAAAGAATACAAAAATAATTTAAAAAAAATACAAAATGTAATGAAAACATCTGGCTTCATTTTTGTTAAGTTCCTAATGTTGGATTTACGAATAACTGACATGACCTTGAGAACAAACTAAGGAAAACACAGGCAAAATCTTCATATACGTCTTTCATCGTTCCACAATGTACCGTACTACCTACATTTATCTATTTTATCTATTTTATCTATTTTATCTATTTTATCTATTTTATCTCTTCACTCATGGGAGACGCTCTATAAACTTACCTTAACTGCAATGGGTACAGGTTGTAGGAAGGGCTGGTTATATTAGCTGAAGGGCAAATTAACGATTCGCACAAGTCTGTAGTGATTAAACCAATTTAAAAAGGAGTTGCCAACTGGAGACCTAACTGTGAACACCATATTCCTTTAAACCTTACAATCGGACAGAATTAGCTCGCATAAATTCAAAAGAAGGACTTTATACGAAAACCTGAAATCCTAATGGTCTAAAATTTTATTGCGGTAGTATTGAGGTAGAGATAATACGCGGAATATGATTTGCAGATTGGCTGAATGGGCTGAATGGCTCAATGGGCGTCGCAACATGTTATTGTCCTTCACTGCCCAATGTATTGGGAATTGTTTCTTTACGGTTTACCAGGTTACAGTTACAATCAAGAGATGACAGTACTTGGCAAAAATTAGTTAAACATCGACAACATGAATTTGTATTACAAATGCTTGAGCATGTGGAACAACTATCCCCCTCCTCCCCTCCCCCTGCCCCACCCCTCCTCCCGCCATGGACACCACCACTGCACTGGTGTGACCCCACCGATACGATAATACAAACTTAAATAATCGAAATTCCAATTCTTCTGATGATAAATTCGAAAGGTCTTCGTCTGTGTCCATGTGTTGCTTTATATGGCTGTAGAAACAATAAAAAACGTATCATTAACGGTAACAGTAGCAGTGTTAAAGTTACTTGCGGAAAGTTTCCAACGTTTTAGAGGTTCATCCTGAATAAAAGGGTTCCCTTACATTGAGGCCGAGAGCTAAGTAAGACGGATGTCTCATTAATGGAAATGCTTTGTAATAGAAGAGAAATGCCTGTTGAAATTGATCGTCGGTGAACACTATACTAATTAACGATGCCACATGTTTTGTTTACACCTTCATAAATGATATTGTGTGCATGGATGATTGGTCTTTATGCTCAAGTGACCTTTGACAACGACACAACTTCGTAGCTGGGTTTTAACATTGTTTTATAATGATATATTGACCGCATATTGCAAAAACTTTCTCTTGATCCCTCACCACAAGATAGATCGTGAAATCTTAACAATCTCACACTCGAGTACATACATGGTTTATAACGTTACTTTATATTGTCATGACTATATTCTTGATTTCTGATCATGAGAAGGGTCGTGCAATCTTAACAATCTCATACCTGAGTTTATACAATCATTTACAACGTTACTGAATATGGCAAGGGCTACTCTTGATTCCTGACCACAGATGGATCGTGAAACTCATACCTGAGTTTATACATGGTTTATAACGTTACTGAATACTGAAAGATATGGCAATGACTTACTCTTGATTCCTGACCACAGATGGATCGTGAAATCTTGAACTGTGATCATGATCCTCATGGAAAACACATACAGCGCCACCAATTAACATCGCCAAGACGGTCAGATATATCCTCCACATATTGGTTGTTATCTTCCAATTTCTTTGAGAAAAGAAATAATTCAAAATAGTTTACTCGGTGGTTCACTGGTTGCCAAACGATTATCGTCGTTAAGATTATGAAATCCTATTTAGAACAATAAGAAAAGATGTGGTTATTGTTGTCAAAATGGCGCAGAAAGAAAAATTAAACAGTTTGTAATTGAATACATAAACATCACACTCAAATTATACAGTCTACCGGGACAGCGTGCCACCTGCTCGGACATATGAATAACAGTGGAGCCAGACTGCACAGGGGCATATATCCGCTAACGCTTTGACAGAAAGCCTGAAAACTTCGAAGTTTCATATTTGACGAAAAAGGGGATCCCCTTTTTCGTCAAATATAAGTGCCCCCATTTTTATAGTCATAAGCACCTTTTTTTCTTTTCTTTTTTTCGTAATTTGCCCTTTATGTGTTTACTGTGATTAATACGTATCCTTTTGTTATTTACAAACTGCCCTTTTTGGAGCGATTAAAACTTTTGAAATGAAAAAGTGTCATTTTGCTGTAAACCATTCAAGTACTAAAATGCACATCTTAAAGGTACTGTTAGTGAGTTTTGTACTCTCAAATCAATGTACCATATATCCCAGCGATCTGTATGGAAACCCGACCATTATAAATATAACTATATACCGAAATTACACAGAGTAACTTTCATCGAAGACACTAACACCATCCAATTCATGAAGGACAATAAAAACCTACCCCACCTCCTCCCCCACTCTTCCCCTCTTAGTTCCGCTACTGAACTACTCACGGAAATAGAATAAACATTCGTTAAATTTCAGAGCATTCGTAACCATATTGTTTAATAAAGCTCATTGCATCCAGTTCGAGACTGTAACATGTGGTCATGTATTACCCGATAGTAAAATATGTAAACACACACTGTGATTGTCTTCGTATGAAATAAAAAAGATAACTTACCAAATTAATTATAAGCGACTTATTCCAAACAAGAAATATACCGAAATTTATCCACGAAAATGAAATAAAGACAGACTTTTACTTCAATGGATTCTTTTAAGTACACGTAGCGTTAATATGTGTTCAGCTTACTACTAGTGTATACAACCATCTGGTACCTTGTAGCGTCTCTGTTGTGTTGCATTATATACAATGGCAGCTATGCAGACGATGCAATCTCTCACAGACCTCCGAAGATGTTAATGAGCTTACCGTCTGCTCGTCAGCAGTGGTAACTCTCACGGTATATTAAGATGAGATAAGGCAATCGTAGTGAGCGGTAGTAGAATATTTCATCAAATTTGTTCGTTAATGTGTAACGATTAGCTACCAAAGTTAATTCTAAGCATTCGTAAAGGATCGCTGAGAAAAATATGTAATTTAAGCAAAGGTCATTTTCCTCCAGTGTGTTGTTTACGTGACATAAAAGTTCAAAGTATATAGATTTTGGATGATAGACCAGGTAAATCAACGTAGGGTTGGAGGAAGGGAAGTTTGGGCTGTAGATGTGATTAGAACGAAGGGAGAAAAAAGGATCTTTCAATTATGTGAAATAGAGCATTTCTTGTACTTACAATTAGGTTGTCTTTTTAATATTAAATTATTTAAGAGTTACATTGCATCCATGATCCTGAAAGCAAAAACAGGGTTTGATTCAGTTTTAAGAAATAGAAGCGAAGAAGTTAACACAAGTATGACAATGACATACAGAAACATATTAGATATTCAATCACAGAATTATCGTAAAAAGGGGGAAAACTTGATATATCGTAATATCTCACTATGATATGTTTGCAAACTAGGAAATCAAAAAGTAGGTAACTTTTTCAGTTTTCCAAACAAAAGGAAGAACTCAATTAGAATAATAGTCCTACATTGCTGTATAGCCCGATTACATTAAATCTCACGAATAATGAAGACAACTGGAATTGAGAGTGACTCAGAATCAGGCTAAAAGTAACAACGTTTGATGAAAATATGTATTAATTTCTTCCTTCCATGTGTAGCTTTCTTTTGCAAACCTATCTTTATGCCTTCGTGTATTATTTGATTTGTGACAAAAGTAACAGATTTGTTTAGAAAACTTTAGATGTAGCATACCTTTCGAGTATTGTAACATCAAACTAAACAGATTAACAAATAAACAATGAAGAAATTTGAAAATTGTAAGATAAACGATGCACATTCCGCACCTACAATAATTTACAGACCGATCTCTGGAAAAAAAGTAATAATTCGTAAATCCCTAGGAATGGGATCAAATTAGGGAGTTGGTGGGGGGGGGGGGCGCACGTGGTGTGGATGCTAACAGACATTTTAAACTATTTTTTGAGCGTAAAAAAGCTTCAATTTAAAATGTTGAATAGTTTTTTTTATCATCAGTGATTACGTCATTGATGATACAGAGGGCATAGTCAATGATGAAGTCACAACTGCGTATTAACTAGCAACAGAAAACGGTGCAGACGCTCGGACATTACACTATGTGGCTAACTTAATGGTATTTAGAAGTGCCCGACTGCAGATTAAAGGGATACATCTACATATCTAAATGAATAAGCAATTGCCCCAAATGAGTACATGGGACCAGTTTGGATTGGTGGGTGTAGGCCTACGTTTAATGTCAATACTAACCGCGGCGCCGGCATACGATAGGCTTCAGAAAATGGGTAGTTATCTTTTTGTTTCAGTTACTTGTTGGGTGCTGCGACCCAGCTGTTACTTTTCTTGTAATTGAGATGGCAATGGATGTCGCAATGTAGGAGCCATTTTGTTTTGCCTAGCTACAATTTTTCATGGAGGTGTTAAGTAAAATGATCTTTAAGAAATTAACACCTTGCAAGGGATTTGGCCAGGAGAGGTATTTTCTCACAGGCAGTAGTTCACACTCACATAGTGTAATAGGATATGATGCTCATTAAAAAGAAGAAAGGAAAATCATGTTAACAGCAATACATTCTTTCAGAGGTACATATATTGCTTCCAACACAATGTAATGTCTTTGATGAACAAATCTAAAATACCATACATTATAGACATGGCACTGATCCATTGGTGTCCTTATTATCAGCATTGTTGTTAAATATACTACTAAGCCCAGCTCATGGTGACTAGATAACCAAACAATATTTTATTGCCACACATAGAATACTTTATCTCCTCGGGACCTTTCTAAGTCTCATCCTCCTCAGAGATGGCAATAGTCTGGACAATCAAACATTTCAGATATTTTAGAACTGTAAGCTAAAACATGCTGGCAATACAGATGATGTTTAACTGCAACTGTGTCACCTCCTCCAAAAACCAGAATGAAGAACATAGTATCTTTCTCTGTAACGAATATATCGAAAAAGAACACAAATCGCGTGTTCCAATCAATAACAGGAAAATTTGGTCCTTATTCAGCTAGCAGATGACTTTGGCCTCATTTAGTTATCCTGCTACAATGAGAGGCTGTCATAATATTACAGTGGTTAAGTCACAACACTGTTATTTCTTGCTGTTGTTGTTGAAACAGAAAGAACCATCATCTCAAGAAATCAACCTCTGGTGAAACAAAACTCTTATTGTGAACACGATAATTATAACCTTCATTGATATATCAAGTTTATCAAGTCCATCAAGTAAAACAAAGTAATTTTCCATAAAGTGAAATGGTTTATTACTTTAACTACAATTAGTTTAAATACAATTTCTATTCATGTCAACAAATTACAATTCACAGAGGGAAAAGATTATAAGGTTTATTCAAGTCAATCTTGAAAATAATTTTCAAAACATGCTCAAAAGGAGCTTTTCATTATATGCATATAAACAAAAGCTAAATTTCTTTTTGCAGTAACATTAAAAGAGATGTTTGGTATCATTGAGTGGTCTGTTTGCTTTTACATACAAACAATACTTGGCCTTGACCTACCATAACTTCTAATCAGTGGAACTTGACCTTTGATAACTACACTATTGTATAAGAATCTGATCTGAAGCTATGGCTGGTTAGTTACTATTGCTATATATATGCTATAATATAATAAACTATCGCTATCATTAGAGTAATAGCTCTAAGTTCAACTGCCAAATTCTAGACAAACAGAACAACATCATACACCTTGTAAAGAACATTGCACAGGAAACTTGAAGGAGTCCGAGAAGTGAAATATGGTGATGAGGAGGCAACCATCTGAAGCCATGTTTGAGATTATGAGACGATTTTAGCAGATAGTGATATTGTCATTCAGTTCCATCAAACAATAAATGATAGAAATTGTTCTGTTTTTGATATACAATTATTTGTAGTGGAGACAAGTACATTTAATGGAAGACTATTAGCTCATGCATGTTTTGCATTCTTCTTCAAATTAGCATTGTGTAAGTCTATACTGACCTCCAGTGGCTACTGGTATGAAGATGGAATATGTCAATGGAGACGGTGTTTCCTAAGAGGCTTTGCTAACGTTAAACCATCTCTTTATGAATAAATTCCAAAATGGGTCAAACTATTGTTGTCAATGGTTTCCCTTACTTTTATTTTTAATACCAATTTCAATTATTACCTTCATTAACCACATCCACATATTTTCCTTATTAAGTAAAATATCAATAAATTACATAAACTTTACTTTCATTTAAAGTTGTTTATTGCATTCAAGCTGAGACTTCAGAGTCCTTACTTATTACAATAGGTTCTGAAGGAGATAATTTCACAGACATTTATTAGCTGGAAA
>KN893596.1:0-13949 GCA_000934455.1 Apostichopus parvimensis | reverse complement strand
TTCTTCTTGCAATGTTCCAGTTCTATCACTCACTCTTTTCAGCACAATACTTTTCCTGTCACAGGGTCAGTCTAAAAACTATTCAAAAACTGTTTTTTTTTTCAATTCCTGATTTTGGATATTACCTTTAAACACATATTGAGATACAAGGGGCAAGTATTGAGACACAAGAGACCCTGAAAACTTAATTGAAAGCAATATGATATATTGAGTTAAAGATTACTGAGGCATATTAGTGAAGGAAAACAAGTCATTGGGTTCTAATGATCCGGACGCTGTGTAGCTGCCAGACACAGGAGAGTTTAGACATTGCAGACTAGTATAGCAGTCAGCACAGCTCAGTCATTTCCGATAGTCAAGACAGCTGATTCATTACAGACATAGTTGTTGGAACAGTTCAGTCATTTCAGACATAACAATCAGCAAAGTTGTTCCATTGGTCAGGACAGTTGAGACATTTCAGACACAAAGGTGAGGACAGTTATTTTTAGTCAGTCAAGTCATATCGGTCATCAGTTTGGGGACAATTCAGCCATCTCAGAAATTCAGGACAGTTTCAAGAGTCACTTGAGACATTCCAGACAGTAGTAGGAAAAGTTGAGTTATTTCAGTCAGCAGTATGGACAGTTGAGTATTTCAGAATTACAAGATTACAAGAGATACAAGGGGCAAGTATTGAGACACAAGAGGCCCTGAAAACTAAATTGAAAACAATTTAATTTATTGAGTTAAAGATTACTGAGGCATTTTAGTGAAGGAAAAACAAGTCATTGGGAACTACTGGACAGTTGAGTATTTCAGAATTCAGGACAGTTGATGCATTCCAGATAGAGGTAGGGACAGTTGAGTCGTTTCAAGCAGGGCAGTCAGGATATATATCTGACATGACTAAACTGTTCTGACTGCCTGAATGAATCAATCACGCAGTCAGTAAAATCATTTCAGACAGCATTTGGGTCATTGTAGACATATCAGTCAGGAAAGAAAACATAAAGACAGTCTTTCACTAAGACATGGGCAACACTTAAAATACTTCGCTTTCGGTAAAAATTGTCATATTTGCTTACCTGCATGCAGTGAATTGCTAATCCCGGACCTGTGTAGAGCTTTTTGTGACATATGTGACATTTGAAGTGCTTAGCCTTCTGGTGCTGTATTAAAACCTTCTCATCTTCAAAATCCCTGTTACAATACCTGTCACAATGTTGTTAAGGAATTTAGACACAGAACATAATGAACACAAATACATGAAAGGCTATAGGTCTAGAAGCAATACTTTTCTGAAGGCATTTTAAGCAGGAGTTCTTTAACCCTTCCTTTTTCTTTTGTAGCCTCAAAATGTACTTAAAGGAGCATAAAACCCAACCATCAGCTTAAGCATAAGAGGGAAAGGGTCTCTGTGATGAACACCAACATTACTATTACTCTGAAATTGTATAAATTAGTTCTATTGCAACATGTCCGATTCCCCAAAAGAAAATTCTGTTATTCCAAAATAAGCATTAAAATTGTTCTATTTGCCACATTTAAAAAAAGGAAAATGCAAGTCTATCCACATACCAACTGTACATAAAGCAAAAAGACATTACTCCAACAGGAGCAATACATCCAGTACAATGACTGGGTGAGATTCTACACACAATGAATAAAACCAAAACAAAAGTTAAAAAAACCTCTCTTAATACTGGAATATACCAGCCCAATATAAGAAAGGCATCATTATGCAATGCACAGTGCATCAAGCAGGTGACACATTTCTATTTGATGTTCTTTTTTATGGGACATACTGATTTCTTAATCTTTGAAGTTTGATGATAGGCTAGGCCTAATCTATGTTTTGTTGTTCTCGAAATGTTGAAAACACCAAAACTTTGCTGACAGAAACGTGTTGCTTCTATTGTCACTGCGAAACCATACCGTTTTTTATTAAATTTAACGGTAGCTCTTAAGTCGGTCTCAGATGCACAAATTGTAAAATATCAACTTCGAACAGCAAAGATTTCAGCTTAGGCTACCATAGCCTAACAGTACTTAACACTGACAAAGTAACATTAGCCTAAGTTATCTACATTACGGTAGTCTTCTTTGCAACTAACATTACCTCTTTTTTTCAGTCTAAAACATAAGGATTACCCAAACTATTTTCATTCAAAGGATACCAGCACCATGGCCTCTGTGGCTTCTTCTTTTTTCGACCCATTTTGGTTCTATTTCCACGTCTGTGCCTAAGTTAGTGTCTTTTTGTGATGTTTCTTCGAAGTGCAAGCGTGTTACCTGGAATGGTGTTTATAGCGCAATTAGCGCAGCGTACCTGCGCTGCATCATCGGTACACAAAGATTGAATTACTATTGTGGAATAGCCCCCTCGAAACGACGCTATTAGACTTAGAGTAACGAACAGTTTCTAGCAACAAGTTCAAAGAACTAGTACCTGCTAGAATTGTCCCTTCTTTAGGGTCTGACTGTCCCGGGATAATAATTTAAATCATGCCGACGTTTGAGCCTTAACCTACTACTTTTTTTATATTATTTTGGATACTTGAAACTTGCAGTAATATCATTTTGATATGTAGTAACACTTACAGTTTTTATTTACGTATTACATCACAGAAATATAAAGTATAATCCAATATTATTCAATAATAACATCATTATACAAATGTGGGATACTTATAATGGTATAGTAAAGTTTACGAGGCCGTTATGGGTTGCGGCAGCGTAAAATAAACATCACATAGCCTCCACATTGCAAGTATTAAACCGTTTGCAAACCGCAAATTTTTTTTAGGTTTCGTCATATGGTAGTTAAAGTGTAGTTGATTATGAGGTGTTAAAGGCATTAAAGACTCGCCCCAAACCGCGTGCGGCCATCTGAAAAAGTTAACTTTCTGTTTCTTGCAAGTGACGTTTTGTGCGTGTCGCTACAAAATGCAGACAGTAATGAAACGTGATACCTTGTTATCTTTAGCTGGACCTGAGATGTCCATCGCTGTATCGTATACTGTGCTGTGGGTATTGACCGCAGCTGTATGTACTGACTATACACTAGTGTCTAATTACCGACGGTAGCGAGCTGTGTGTGTATTTGCTGGGATCGATGGTGGTGTTTAACACTTCTGTTACACCTCATTCGAAACTAGGTCAGATTACCGGCATTAGACGTTTCTTTGTGCGTGAGTCTTCACACCCTTTAAAGGTCTGCTGTATAGACCCCAACTATAGCACGCTATCTTGGTCGTAAAATGACCTCTTTTTACCAATTAGTCTGCAACGCCTGCCACACATTTATCCTTGTATGAGGGTCTTTGTGTGAACGCTGAATGATTTACTACACATACTATAGACACGAACATACTTCAAGTGTTTACACAAAGAGCCTTATGGTGTTAATGAGCTATGCAGGCTAATTGTAGAGCCCGAGGTCGATTTACGACCGTGATAGGTCGATTACGTAATCACATAACTTTCCTAGTAGTAGTGTGCTATAATTGGAGCCAATAAAGCAGACCATTAATGTTACAAATGAAAAGGATACTAAATTTCCTAGGGAAGGGAGAGGTAATTTCTGAAGCAATGATTTGGTATTAATTTCAGTCACTTTTCTTGAAGGGAGAGGGAAAGGGGGTGAGGGAGAGGAAGCGGTGGTTTAAATCAGGGATTACAAACTGTTACCAATAATACAGATATTGACTGACACTAAAAATAATAAAACAACGAAAACAATTAACATGAGATATTTAATTTTAATATGACTCCTTCTGATTCACACATACAATACTTTCTTATTCTCCTTTCTCTGTCATAAATATTGATTAATGAGACAAATTAAATTTAAGATTCAAAATACATAGAACTTGCATTAAGGTCATGTTTAATCTGTTCAAAAACCACCTACATACTTACTGTACATTACAAAGGACTAATTGTAAGTACCATAAAGATTGACTATATTTGTATCTGAAGGCTCAACAAATGGAGTTCAACCTTTTCTTATTTAATTTTTTTTATTCTCAAACATGTTTTGTTTCACTATTGTTTTACTTCGGTAGTTTTTCCAAGTTATGACTAAATGGATGTGGTGTGACATGCGAAACTGTACAAATATGACAAAGTGCGCTCTGCATAGCCATTATGACTTGGGTTCTAATATGGCCATAAAATTGAAAAAAACAAATAATGACAGCTTCTCATGAAACTGATTCTACGAAATTCTAAAAATCTCTGTATTTTTAAATGACACACTACCCGTCATACATACTTTGCCAACCTATTAAGATAGAGGAATTCATCAATATTTTGTGCATTACAATGGCGCAGTGCGCACCTCAATGTTTTCATACTGAACAAAAATAATAACCATTTACCCTGCTTAATATACCATTTTGCAGTTGTAACAAGATAATACGAGATTTAATTGCACATGTTAATGATAAGAAAGGAACAGGCATGGGTTTTGCCCTTGATATAATGCAAAAAGGAAAAAAATCTTGCACCCACCCCTCCCCCTTTTTCTTACTACAAACAATTGATCATGTGACCACATTTCTTTGTTTTCTTTTCACATCTCTTTCCAATTTCATACAACTTTCTCTCACACATTCGACGACACTATAATATCTTGTTTACAAAGAAAATCAAAACAATAATAACAGCTTTATTTCAATCACAAATTATTTCTAATATAGGTCCTGAGATTGAGAATGTTGCATCATTTGAATTGGTCATGCAGATTTCAGAGTAATTCAAGTTTCAAAAAAAAAAAAAAAAAAAAACTTTGGACAATTTCTTATTGGTTAGATAGCACAACTCAAGCAGGAGAATACTAAATGACCTTGCTCCAATGCAACAACAAAACAGCTATTATTAACATATATTCTTTCATAAAATGAAGCCTTTCAATTCTGCAGGAAGACAAAGTCATCTTATACAAGTTACAAAGACCTAGGTTGCTCACCTCTTTTATGGTGTAGCTTTCTTGCTCAAATTTACACTTCCTTTTCACCATTTGTCATTTTTTGTAATATTGCAATGATTGGTAATTATCTGGAGGGTGTCATCCAGAAAGAAAAAAAAACTTTTGCAAACTTTTAGCTATTTGTGCATGTAAAAAAATATGGGACAATATTAATGGTGAAGTAGTTGACCTCATATTTTATTTTGTATATGCAAATCTAGTTTGCAAGCAACAAGGTTAAACATGTCATCAAATTCCACATAGGAACACTGACACAGACAAACGTACTGTTACAGAAGTTTGCATTACTCTGAGAAGCCACGGCTTGAGTAATTCAATCTCCAACTTAAAGGGACACTAACAAGTTTATCAAGTCTTTCCCATAGTGGTAATACTATGACTAGATTCTCAACTGAATAGGGTCAGGAAAACTACTGGTAGTGACTTTGACTCGATTGCAAAATGAAGAGATACATCGCTTGTGATATAACAGATACAGTCAAAGCTTGAAGCGAGTTTTTACCTGAAAAAGGTCTCCTAATAGAGGTCAACTATGCTTTCATACCAAGAACTAGCCTATCTTGCATAATGGAATTAGGGCACTATTTATCTTGTTGTTAAGGCCTGATTGCCCCCCCTTTTTAGGAGGGGGAGGGGAAGCAAGGGGGGAGGGATGGAGAAGGCAAGGTTTTGGACTAGTTACTCGAGGAAATCGGAAGGGAAAGTGGAAAATGGCAAATTAAGGTAATTGCTTGTAGTTAACCAACCATCAATAGACAATGAGACTATCTGCCCAGAGTCTTATATAAAGTAGGGTGGAGGCTTCATTAATCAAACTTTTTGCACTTCTGAACTAACGGTTTAAATCTGTAGAAAAGTTGGAGGGCCTGAAGTTTTGATCCTACACTGAAACAAACACAGCCAAGGAACACATGTAAACTGTGTCCAAATTTAACCGTCTCCTGTTCTGTTTTCTGTGCAGTTCGCATCGCAAATAATATGCTGCTAGATTCGAAACGTTAGACCCTGTAACTTTTAAATATAACCATCTAGACAGATTTTTTCAGTAAATAATAATTTGATAACAACTCTCTCTATCTTTTGTATCTGTTTTATATGCCACCAGAATGGGTGAGTGAAATAGGTTTTTTTGTTGACATACCTCCAAGAATCTATTGCTAAAATCAACTTTTTTGAACTACTTTTGACCACTTGTGTCCGTCATCTCTCCTTCCCAAGCCCTTCACTTACTGCTACTTCCCCTGCTAACCACTATAACCACTACTCAAAGCAAGTACAGAGAAGAATAAGAAGAAGAAGAACTGGACACTTGAGACGAGCCCTGACAGTACACAAACATCAGCAGAAAAGATGACAAGACAAAGGGCATTTTTTCAAGATGCAATTTCATTTTCTTCTGCTTCGTCAGCCGGCAGTTTCTCGAATGAGCACGAAGAGGAAGAAGTAGTCGATGAGTTGTCCTCTTCCGGTAGCTCACTCTTCTCTATCTTTATTGGTTCTGTCGATCTATCCGCTTCACATATCTGAAGGAAATCTTGAATGAAGTTCAATACTGCTAGGTGATTCCTGTATGTGACACAAATACACACTTGACGGGTTAATTTTTTTTTATTAACAACAACAAGTTTCATCAGAAAGTTTCAACCTGCATCTAGTTAGCAGGTAAAAAATGGTAAAAGTTACAAGGTCATGTTGTTACGATCCTATCAGGAATTCTTTGGAAAGCAAGCTAAAATGAACACATAAGAAACAGGTTAAATAGACAGTTGATGCTGAATGGTGTAACTGCATAATGGAAATGTAAAGGTACACTTTTGTCATCAGCACTGTTATCAGTCCTACTTTCATGTTATCATGAATAACTCGAGAAATTTCTCATGAATTCTTTTCCCAACTTGCATACATTAAATCTCCATGGAAAAAAAAAAAACTTTGACTATGAAAGCCCAAAAGAGATGACAGGACTAGGGGAGGGGGGGGAGGGGAGAGGTGAGGACCATGAGGGGGGAGACAAAGCTAGCTAACACTTCAGATCCTTGCTTACGTCCATTCTGTAACATGGTATACTTACTCTCCAGAACCCCTCGTAGCTTTGATTGTAAGGGGTAAGGAATATCCGTCTTTGAATACAAGCAGCAAATACTTGGCTTTACCGAAAAACTTGACATCGTCTTCTGCCATCTGTGCATCAATTACATGAGAAAGGGGAGCTGTCACTATTAAAGAAAAAGAGAAAACAAAAGTTAAAATCAAAGGGGAGGGGGTGGATAGAAAACCAACAAGAATGAAATAGTTTTAGTTACATGGGTTGTCAATGACAGGCTCATAGCAGCCTTTGACCAAAATGTAAAGGGCTTGGTAGATGGAATTCCATTGCAAATTGCTCACTAAATCCCTTACTGTATTGCAGCTGTTCCTTTAACAGGGTAAAGTTTCGACAGGAATCTGGTTGTCTGAGAAGACCAAATTTCTCATGGGATAACCAAAATCAGCTGTGGAGGTCATCTGGTGGACGACTAGTTGCTAAAATCAAATTCAGATTGCATAATGTAACTAAATACCCCTAAATAGGTAAACTGATAAACTGGTATCACCACCAACATTGGTGTCCTATTCATGATACTACACATATCTCTCCTACAGTGTACATATTGGTGTTCTATTCACCAACCCTACACATCTCTCCTACAGTGTACATATTGGTGTTCTATTCACCAAACCTACACATCTCTCCTATAGTGTACATACTGGTTTCTATTCACCAAACCTACACATCTCTCCTACAGTGTATATATTGGTGTTCTATTCACCAAACCTACACATCTCTCCTACAGTGTACATACTGGTGTTCTATTCATGAACCTTCACATCTCTCCTGGTGTTCTATTCACCAAAACTACACATCTCTTCCACAGTGTACATATTGGGGTTCTATTCACCAAACCTACACATCTCTCCTACAGTGTACAAACTGGTGTTCTATTCATGAACCTACAGATCTCTCCTACTGCAAATATTGGTCATTGTTCATATCTTGATACCTTTTTTTGGGCAACCAATTTTACTGTTCGAACAACCAAAATGTAAGGCATGGTTCGAGGGATAGCCATAAAAGAATCCATAACAATTTTTCCCTGTTTCATATAAGATAAATATTAGAAAGCCCCTGCAGAAGGCTGGAACCCATGGCAGAAATTTCTTTCCAAAGTCATGCTCTTGTGTCCAAAATAATTTTATAACCATTTTATACACCATTTGCTACATTTCCATAATAAAAACTAATCTTGTTTTTAAGTTTTATGTTACACCTAAAGATGTATGAATCCTAGTACTTAAGCTGGTGACTTACCTACATTGCATGACTCCTTACGAGCAAAGACGACTCTCTCTACTAAGCTGAGACGTTTCAGTTGCACAAGGTCCTTCTTCCTGTCTAGAATACACTCCTAGTGACAGAAAAGGGAGGGGTGTAACGGAGGCAAAAACATAAGAATGGGGTTGAACAGACAATTTACAGAGACGATTAAGTGAAGCAAAGAGAACAATTGCTTGATAGTATCATAATTCACACTCGGGGTGAAAGGCCCCTACGGGCGGGCAATGGCACTTCCAGGCTATTGGGCATGAGTTTTAACTCAATTAATTTGGCAAATTTTTGTTCTTTTTTAACCAAGTTTGATATTTAATCGACATATGACAGTGCAAAACAAACTTCCTCCTCCCCATCCCCCCCCCCCCCCCCTACCCAAAAAAAAAGCTTTATTCTTTGCTTCTTACACTTAAATACTGGTTAGAACCTTTTTTGTGACATGGATCTTATATCAGTGGCAAAACATTGGCTAGGCCAAAAAATTTGTGATGTCACAGCCATTACCTGTGATGTCACAGGGCCCATTATTTGTGATATCACCACAATCCCATGACAATTGGCAACCTTACTCACCTCCCAGTCATCTAAAGATAGGAATGCACCCAACACACCACAGGAAAAACAAAACAGCTTCCACAACATAGAGTCATCTTCATGAGAGAATACAACCACTCCAAGGCCGATGGACAATATTCCTGAAATGAAAGCAAATTAAACAAACAAACTTAAACCAGGCACATGACTATACCAGTGTATGCAAATGAAAAACACCTGCTGTGAGTGAACCAACTCCAAAAATATTTGCAACACATACATTTGTAAATTAAAGCCATTGAAAACCCCCCCTAAACCGCGTGCGGCCATCTGAAAAAGTTAACTTTCCATTGCTTGCAAGTGACGTTTTGTTCGTGTCGCTACAAAATGCAGACAGTACAGTAATGAAGCTGTATCGTTGTATGGTTTGTACACTGTGCTGTGGGTATTGACTGCAGCTGTATGTACTGACTGTAAACTAGTGTATAATTACCGATGGTAGCAAGCTGTGTGTGTGTGTATTTTCTGGGATCGATGCTGGTATCTAACACTTCTGTTACACCTTATTCGAAACTAGGTCAGATTACCGTCATTAGACGTTTCTTTTTGCGCGAGTCTTCACACCCTTTAATGGGAAGTGTGTCATGTGATCAAACCGAACTGTTCGAAGAGACCTTATGGGTTGATGTTGAAACTGAAGGTGTTCACTAATTAGTGAATAGTCGAATGTCCTCCTTTACCCACAAAGCAATTAGACTTGATTAGGAGTACTTCTCATAAAAAGTTCTCCTTGTTCAAAAATTTTTGTTCCTCATACATCTAACAAAGTTAAATAGTATCTAGAATAACAAGCTCTCAGGCATTGGTCATATTAGTATGAATGCATAAAAAAACAGCTAATGGGACCATGATTCACAACAAAGGACTAGTCTTGGCCTTACAAAATTTCGAAAGAAACTATTCCTAGCAGTTGCCTACAGCTATTTCAGGGAATTTAACCTTTTCTGTAATCTCCCAGGGCTATAAAAGATTTAGTTTATTACCTGGATATATGCAAATCATAGTAAATTGTTCAAACATTCAATGTAGCTACTTCAATTGGCAAGGCTGTGCAAATGTTTTAACTGATCATTTTTACACTTCCTACATAGCATACATGAGTCTTGCATCAAAATATTAACAATTCAAAGGAAAGCTGCTTCAGTTTGCTTTAAAGTGGCCATGACACGAAAATTTCAAAGTCCTATATTTTTGGGATCCATCAAAGAATGTTCTCTAGAACATGTATCAACCAATCTGCCAGTTTAAAACTTGATTTTTCAAGTCGAAAATTGAGAATGAATTTACCCTTTTCGGCGTTTGAAACTTTGTTTACTCGAAAATTTTCCGATTCGCATGACGTCATGTGACGTCACGTTTTGAACACATTTGTTGTCGCTGCTTACGATCCTCCGAACATACTATTCACGTACACAGTAGACAAGTACACATACCACTAGTAGTTACTAAACAAAACACCGATCACAAGTGCGATATCAAATCAAAATTTCCTGTGAAATGGCGGATCCAGAACCAATTGCGGCAACCGAAGTTCAAAGTGATAGTGGTTCTTCACCAGGCAGTGAAATTGGGCTATAATTAGAGTGACCTTTCTCATATTCGAAGCAGAGAGTGAAGGCGATGATCATGCCAATATTGAACCGAACGTTGAGGGTGGACCGGAGGTGTTAGAACCGTATCAGTTCGAGCCTGTTAAACGAGCCGAAATTGAAGCTCCACAACATATCGAAGAAGAAATCCGTTCGAAACGATTGCAAGGAACATACAACGTGGTAAGAATTTATTAACGAAGCATTTAAAAACAAAATCCATTCCATTTTGTGCATGTGTTGTTGGAATTCGCGGAACTCCCTAAACCGTATTGTGCGTTGTGTTACGGTAACTTACAACCCATATGTACTGTTTGTTGGCATATACTTTATAGTAGTAGTAGTACTAGTACTAGGGTTGGTTGCATACTGAAAGTTTGGCTCGGGGATGTAAGTTGCATTATGCAGCAATGCTAGGTAGGCATATGTGTTATTTCATACACATTATTACTTGGCTAGTACTTTGGCCTGGAGTTTTGCAAATCAATTTTCTGAAACAAAAGAATGTTTCATGATACATGGAAGGTGTAAAATCACAACAAATGTTACCATAACTGTACATTGTATGCTTGCTTGTTATTGTGGACATCATGGGCCAACATTAATACATTTTGAACTTTCATAAAATTTTTCCCCAGGCAGTACAAATACATAGCCTACGGTCAACAGGTTCAATGGTACTTGGGGTTCCTAGCAAGACACGTCACGGTTGTGCTACCATAATGTGCAGTCCAAAGGATCAGAAGTGAGTTTCCAGCCAATGGTCATTACACTGGATTCAAGTTGCCAGGAGAAAACTCATTTTATAGGAAGCCTTGGTTGAGAAATTCCTCCAGAAACACCTTTTCTATTCTACGATTGTGTTGGATTATCAATCCGTCAGGGTTCCCTCAGTGTTGATATATTGAAATTCAAGACTTTTAATTCAGGATGAAAAGGTTATTTTCCAGACCCAACATCAACAATGAAAGAAAAGGCATGTTTTGAAGCATTTGGACACAAGTATTGGAGTGACCGTGATGTCATATAATATGTGCATAAGGGAACGGGCATTGACCTTTTTAGGAGCATTTACCTCCCAGACGTTTGCTTCCTACCTTTAATCTGGAAGCCAAAATATCCATATCACCAATGATATTTGACAGAAAAGTCATAATAAAGACCAATGGAGGCAGCAGAACTCTTGCATGTTTAGACTTTGTTTCTTCAACAGCAGTTGGTTTGTTTTACAGTGTTTCTTCAGAAACTCAGCAGTACACCCTGTTAATGGTCTTCGATTGTTTTAATGCGTGTGATGCTGTATTTCACGTTGCCTGTCAGTGTTGTACGTGTCGTCGTGCGTGGGTAACATTTTTGCATGTGAGTTGCGTCGTGCAGTGTTTCTTGGTTTAAATTACCCTTTATTGTATTTGCTTCTGGATTATTCTAATTAATTTGTCACAACAACGATTGATAGCGATGGACATGCAACTGCTTTGTAGGCTTAAAGCAAAAAATTTCATGTAAGTTGTTTTCTTTAAACCTCCTTTGATGTCACAAATTACATTAGTGTAATTTAAGAATGATAATGTTTATGGAAAGTACAGTTTTACTTTTATGTCATATAATACAATGATTGTTGTTAATGTTAGTTTAGTCACAGGCTTGTTCAGATTGTCCAGAATGACTGTCTAGAACTGATATTGAATAAATTTTGTTCAATGATTTAAGACTTGAACTACATTGTGTGAATTTTTGGCTCTGTGACTTTAAAATAAATCGCTTTGAGATTTTATTAAACACCCTTTGGAATAAAATCTTTTTACCTACCTATTTTGACCCATCCCCATTACCCCCACTCCCTCCACAACATAAAAAATGGTTTTCCTGGAATAGGAATAAGAAATTATTGCTATAACTAACTGATCCAGCATATTCCAGAAATAAATTGGGGCACTGAGATTTGTTCACAAGAAGATGTAACCCATCACTTATGAAGCTAACCTCATAGCTTATTAGTATACAATAGAGCAATGAAGGGGTGTTAATTTAGATGATACAGCAAAATCTCTTCGTCTATTGCGACTTCAGTGTAGTAACGCTAATACTAGTACTACTAGTGCTCGGCGCGCTACCTCCTAAGGATCGCCACTTGCCCCATTGGAGGTTTCCTGTTCCCTGATCTGGTCTTTAGAGTAGTTTTTTATGGATTACTTGACAGAAGAATGACTCTTTTATGTCGAACCGTTAAAGTCCATTTGTTTTATTTCATAACAAAAAGGAGGGATCGTAGTATGCTTCCGTGAAGTGTTCGCTTCATACGGAGCTGCATACTGGCTAGGCCCAGTGAAATCGGCGCTGGTGTTGTGCACTAACTTGGTCATAATCGCCGTGTTTTTTTCGTCCTTCAGCCATGGATGAAGGCTAATTGCATGGGTTATGATATTTATGCAGCCCCCAACAACACAACGGACCGGCATTTCTCTCGGATAGTTTACAACAGTTGTAAAACAAACTTGAAATTTCTAACGATATAGCGTAATACAGTGGTTGTTCTCTCAGTGTAAATGTGCGTGTATATGGAACGGTATGATCGTCGCGCATCCGGTACATGACTGGGCTTGGCACTTGTGTTCCTAACATGACGCATCATTGTCTTGTTGTGAAATCGCATTCTCAGATATCTATTTGCGGATGCGAATATTAAAACGTTAATTACTAATTAGTCCTTGAGGTTTTCAAGGTGATGAGGATAGTTTTGAACATAGATTTTCTCATAGATTCAGAGGAAGTTACTCTCGATTAGTTGGATTTTTCGTGTCATGGCCTCTTTAAGATTTTGGAACGGGAGATTTAATTGGAGATCCTACCATGTGAGTTGCCAGGTAACAGGCTACGGAATATAGGCCATAAAATGGTACTTGTGGAGTAAAATAACTGATGCATTACAAATATGGGCTGCATACTGTTTATTTTTATTATAAAGGAAAGAAATGGCTACCACTAACTTACTAAGGGCTGGATAACTCAGTTGGTATAGGGCACTGGGCTTGTAACCCAGACTCCAGAGGATCCCACTCTAGCTATAAATTCTTTGCTCTTTTCCAGACATTATTTTTGTAACCAGAGTTGTATGTTTTACGCTACAATACTGTGGTGCAGGACCTAAGGAGTATGGTTATCCTTATGATTGACGGACTTAGGCGTATGTTCCCTAACACTACCTACTATACAGAGGCTAACCCAACTTAGTGTAGTCCTTATGCCTATAGTATAACGAGGAACGTTAGTCATTTTCTCATACTCTTCATACTCATACTAAGATGAGTACGTTTTTACTCACAACTCACCTATGAAAACACTCCATGAACGCAATCCTGGTTTTCTAACTAAATGTAGAACTTCGGAATTCTTCAATTTGACATTCATGTACGTCATTTCA